>APFE031667519.1:171354-181710 GCA_000404065.3 Pinus taeda
ATTGCTGACCAGTACCTCTTTATTTTTGTCAAGCTTGAGGAGGATAACATATGCTTGTTCTATAATCCTCCCTTCGGGCGAACCTGTCGCTATATTTTAGCGAGTCTAGCGACAGTGAAACTCGTTCTCGTCCATTTGGGCGAGTTTTTCGCTATTCGGTTTTAACGAGTTTAATGCCAAAGATAACTCGGTCTCTTTCAATTTTAGAGAGTCTGAAAGAAACGGAAAGAAGACTCCAAAGATTCTTTTTCATTTTATAAACCCTTAAGTCTGAAAAAGCATAAAATAATACGAAAGGGATAAATTTTCGATAGTTTTAACGAACCAAACAAGACAAGCGCTCGATCGTTTTGTGTAATAATCCCTCAGGTCCAAAAAGATTAAAATCTAGAGGATGGATAGCACTTTCGATGCCTTTTAACGAGCTGGAGAGGCCAATCGCTCGGAAATCTTTTCATATCTTACGAGTCAGGTGAAAAGAGCTTAAAGAAGACTCGTTTTCGAGGAACGAGTGATGGTTTCGGGTAGCAGCTGATTCCAGGTAAGATTTGGGGAATTTTCCAATCATGGCAGTGTTACAAGGATGGCTAGCAGAATCACTCTTCACAGATGTTCCTCGAAGGGGTAAACAATCATATGGGGGTGAATGATCGGCTAAAAGCAAAGTGGAGGTGATGGCGAGAACACGACCAAGGCTCAAAATCTAGCGATAAGGCATTCACAATGGTTATTTACTGGTTCATTTTTTAATGAGCTTAAACGCTGGGGGAAACACCTGCTCATGACTTATGTTTATTTTTTAACGAGCTTGAACTATGTACTAAAACTACTCGTGGAGAGTTTATTTTTTAACGAGCTTGAACTCTGCGACAACGTTGCTCGTCATGATGGTCATTGATTTTTTGATTTACCCTTAATATTTCGTTCCTTCAAAGATTGTACTACCTGTTCATTTGCTTCATCAAACCGATTAGAAATGAAAACATATGCTTGATAAATGAGTTAAAAACACTAATATTTTACTTGAATTACGTGCATAGTAAATTAAAAGTGACTTTTACCTCTCATTTTACCATTTCATTTTAATTTGGTTTGTTGGAGCTCTGGAGGTGCTTTCCCCCCCTGATTTTCACCAGCGGATTCCGTGAGATTCTGTGGACGATTCTCAACGTCGTTCGGACCAAGTAAGAGCTAAACTTGTGCTCTTTCATTACATGCCTTTCATTTTGGATTCTGAGCTCATTTCCCTGTCCTGTTGAGCCCCTGGGATTTGAAGAACTCGCCCTATGATCATCGCACCCTTCCTTAGTCGAAAGGTGCGATGCATACTGATGCCTCCACTGACTAGTCAGTATGCATCGCTCCTAGTAAACTTGCTGGGGTGTGATGGGCGCAGGGAGGAAATTTTTTGCATAGTTTCCTCATGAAAGTTTTGCCTGTTTTCACCAAATGAAGATCCTGACTCTTCCCTTGTTTGTTTTTCAGAGATTCATCGAAGCAAAATGGTTGTTACATGGCGAGAATGCGAGCATGAAGAAGAGGACGTTGTTGCTTTACATGATCCGGGCACAGTGGCTGCATTACAGAACAGTGGCCTTCTGAAGTTTTTACGTATCTCTAGCATGAGGCAACAAATCAGTTTGTTGCAGTATTTCCTCAATGCCTGGGATCCTATCAACCAGGTATTCCAGATTAGGGGCAAATCGATCCCCTTGACAGTGGTGGACATCTATTTTCTGACCAGCTTATCGAGGCATGGTGCCCCTCTCTCTTTCATAGGCTCCGCCCGTGGGGGTGAGTCTGTGAGGGAGTACATTCGCCGGCATTGCAGAGAGGGATCTCAGCCGAGTGCGGACAGCAAGATCAACATCTGAGACGTCACTAACCGGCCCTAGTGGACCATCCTGTTTACTTTTGCTAGATTGGCTGGTAGTTCTGCTCTTCATATAGCTAACAGATCTTATATGCAGTATGCTTTGGAATGCCTTGAACTAAAGGTGTTCAATTGGTGTGATGCAGTACTTTCTGTGATGAAGGAACAATTAACCAAGGTGAAGAGCGGCAGATCCAAGAAATTTGGCTATGGTTCTATTTTGACTGCTTTCGCCTTGGAGTGAATTCCACTGATGAAGCCACAGTATATATCACTTGGCCTACCTCCACCGACCGAACCACGGATGTAAAGATGGGTTGATCTCATGTCTCGGCATGCTGGTCAGCCCCAAATTTCTTTTTCTGAGACCTTCTTCGAGTGGTTTGACCATCAGGAGATGGTCTATGCCGGGTTCCCATATGCTGGTATGGATTTCTGAGGTGATCCGGATTTGGTGCTGCCGGCTGGAGAGAAGTGGGGTGCCATGGGCAATTTTCTTCTGACCATATCTCTGTTCATTATTGTTTATAATGTTCTTATATTCTTATGATCAAGACTAATCGGAACTCATGTGCTCATGCAAATGTTGGCCCAGTTCCACCAGCTTGAGCGACACACAACTGGAGTGTCGAGTCGATGGACTAGGCTCTTACACATGATTGCACAGGCGGTGACTTGTTATCACCAGCATCATTAAACTAGGGTGCCCCCTAGCATTTTGAGTTTTGGGTCATTTGACCAATTTTGTCTTGGTTACAGAACATTTTGTATAGACTATAAACAGTTATGGAATATATTTTGGATTTTCGGAGCTTTAATTAAGTACAGTTACATAATCCTACTGCATATGTTGATGTGATGCTTCTTTTTATAAATGTCGCAAATGTCTATCCAACACATAATTTGCCAATGAGTTTGTTAATGCGTTTAAACTTCTGGAAATATGTTGATATTGGATGAAATCGAACTGTCTTTCCAAAATTTTAACCCTTAGGTACATGCGATAGATAGGTGGATTTCGTACAGCATAGATGCCAGTGAGTTGTAGAATGACGAGCTGTGAGTCGAGCCTGACAATAAGTCGGCATATACCATGTGTGATGGCATCAGAAAGGAGTTCTATCAATGCGCTTTACGCAGCGATATTGTTCGTAGATCGACCAATACACACTCCTCTGAAACTTACTAACTCGCTGCTAGGATTGAAAATGGCCCATGCCGCAGAAGACAGGTTCCGCGAACTACGACTTGCCCCGTCGGTATATCCAATGAATGATTCCAGTAGGTTTGACATCTGCAATGAATGCAAAAAGTGGAATACTTAACCAAATTAAATGCTCTTGGCGAAAACAAAAATGTAACAAAAGCACGAGGATTACCATGCAAAATCAAGCATAGTAACGCTTGAGGTACAACCCGTTGCGAGGTTGCGCCAGTGGAATCCCATCATAGTCCATCAACTCGTAGGATCCTTTTGCTAACACTCGTTTAACAATATAGGGACCCATCCATAATGATTTGAATTTCCCTGCTCCCAATTTATCAGATTCCTGGTCATAAAGTAAAACCAGGTCACCTTCTGAGAAGACGCGAGGTTTGACATTCTTGTCGAATTGTGCTTTGACTCGTTTCTTATGAGCCTCGTTAGTCGAAGCTGCATCATGACGGGTTTCATCCAAATGGATTAATTCCAAGAAACGAGCCTCTTCTTCTGAGGTTCCGAGGAGAAGGTCGACTGCGAGTTTGAGGGATGAGATTTCACATTGAACCGGTAAGATTGATTCCAGACCGTACACTAATTGAGAAGGTGTGAATCCGGTTGCATTTCTTATCAATGTCCGGTATGCCCACAAGGCCGAGTACAGGATTAGGTGCCAATCCCGTTTGTGGACTCTGATCATCCTTTGCAACATGCGCTTTAGGACTTTGTTGATTGCTTCAACCTATCCGTTAGCTTGCAGATAGTACGGAGTAGAGCTGTCGTGGGACAGTTCTAATTTGGCGGCCAACTCAACCACCATGTGATTGCGAAAATGTGATCAGTGATCTGTGACTATGGCCTGTGGAACGCCGAATCTAGAGACTACGTGATTGAAAAAGGAAAGGGTAGTCATTTCGCTACTGTTGTTTAATGTAGGCATTGCCTCGGCCCATTTGGTAAAATAGTCCACTGCGATTATTATGTACCCATGCCCCCCGGTCGAGGTGGGGTTACATGTCATGAAATCTATGCCCCATTTGGCGAATGGCCCAACAGCTACTACTGGTTGCAACAGTGCGGGTGGTCTTTTGGTTTTGCTATCAAAAATTTGGCAAGCATGACAACTTCTAACTGTGGTTATGCAATCTTTGAACACTGTTGGCCAGAAGTATCCTGCCCGTAAAAAAATTTTCACCATAGCATAACTAGATTGATGCCCCCCACACGCACCTGAATGACAATCATTCAGAAATTTTTCGGCCTCCTCAAGGGTGAGGCACCTCCGCAGAACTGTATCGATACCACGACGGTAAAGAGTATCACCGACGATCACGTAGTCTTTTGCTTGGTATCAAATACGTCGTTGTTCGGAGTGTGAGGTATTCGACCTGTATGTTTGTGTCTGGAGATAAATGATTATATCTCCGTACCACAAATCGCTTGAAGATATCAGAAACAAATTTTCATCCATGATTGCTTCTTCGGATGTTGCATCATTGGATGACGATGGGAGATCGCATAGTAACTCTGCGAATGCCAGGGCTTTCTTTGATTTGGATTTTTTGAATTCCAAATCAAAATCTTGTAGAATTGCTATCCATTTCGAATACTTGCCCCCCACCAACTGTCGCGACAATATATAAGTCATGGTGTTGCAATCTGATAAAATGGTAGTTTTCCTGAAGAGGACGTAGTGTCGAAATCTTTGTATTGCTTGAACAGCCGCAAGGGCGAGATTTTCAACGTAGGAGTATTTCATTTCCGTATCATTTAAGTTTCGGCTTAAATAATATATAGGATGTTCAATTCCATTGTCTTCTTGAACTAAAACCATTGCTATGGTTGTATCTACTGCAGCTAGATACAGATTAAAGTATTTTTGATAGTCAGGAGCATACATTAATGGCGCTTGTATTAGAGATTTCTTTAAAGCATCAAAGGAGGCTTGCGCGACCTGGTCCCAATTGAAGGGTACATCCTTTTTCAAAAGACGAGTAGAACCTTTAGCTAGTTCGGCGTAATTTGGAATGAACCTCCTGAGAAAATTTGCTTTCCCTTGGAGTTTCTGAATCTGAAGTAGGCTTGAAGGTGGAGGAAAATCAATGATTACCTGAACCTTGCAAGGGTCGAGACGAATCCCATCCTTTGAGATGACAAAGCCAAGTAAACAACCAGAACTAACACAAAACACACATTTGTGTGGATTGAGTCTTATCTTGTAGTGTCGGCAACGTAGAAATATTGCTCTCAAATGGCGCAGATGATCGGTCCGCTTCTGCGAATGAGCTAGGAGATCATCGAGATAAGGTTGAACGATGTTTTTGATGTCATGGAAATCATAGTTCATTGCTCTCTGAAAAGTTTCCCCTACGTTCTTCAAACCAAATGGTAGCTTGCGATATGCGAATGTGCCCACGGAAAAATGAATGCAGTCTTTGACTGGTCCTGTGGGTGGATATTTATTTGATTATACCCGGAAAATCCATCCATGAATGAAAATATTTCGCATCTGGCGCATTCATCAATTATCTGGTCAATAAAGGGTGTAGGGTAGTTGTCTTTCGGACAAGCTTGATTTACGTCCCTGTAATCAACGCACGCTCTAATTGTTCCTAGTTTTTTCATCACAGGAGCAATATTCAATACCCAATCGGTTAGAGGAACAGGGTAAATGAAACTAGCATGGAGGAGTTTTTCAACTTTCGCCTTGATGGCAACGGCTTTCTTGGGGTGCACCTGCCTTAGCCGCTATAGTACCGGTTTGACATCTAGATACATCTTAAATTCGTGTTCAACTATGCTCGAGTTGATACCTGGCATTTCATCATATGACCAAGCAAAGACATCTCTAAACTCGCGAAAGAGAGTGCTATATATTTCTAGTTCGGAAGAAGAACAAGTTTTGCCAACATGAATGTTCTCTACAACATCTGTTTTGGTCGAGATATTTATGGCAATAGTCTCTTCGATATTGGATAGGTTTCTCTTGGAATCCACCGTGTTTACAGTATTCGTCAGAAAGTCAAATACTGAAGGATGGTGTAGGTCGCCGGAATTATCTTCTTTCCAAGTCAGAAGATGGGAACAATAGTGGTAATCTTCCCATGGTTCCCCATCAATCATCATCGATTGAATGATTCCTTCGTCTGTAGAGTGTACTTGCAACCAAGGATCTGAAGGGGTGCCATATTCCTTAGACCTATCTATCCAAACGCTTGATGAGCATTGATGCTGGTTTGCCTCCCATGCTGAGAACATGGATTGCTATAATATTTATAGTACGGTTAGAGGCAAAACCTGTGAATGATCCATTTTAACATCGTTTTCTGACATCTTTTGACTGGAAGATATCATATTGCAGGTTCCTACATTAGCCACTTCCACCAAATTGGTAGGAGGTGGTAGGGTAAAAGTTCCCATTAACGTAGGGTCTTTTAGTAGGCCTACTCCGATTTTATGAAGCATGCTGGAGCTTCCATGGATCATTGGAATGCTTCTCGTAACTTGTGAATTATTGGGGAGAAAAGTTTGTTGGTCGATGATTGTAATTCCTCCTTGGGAAGGAAATGCAATTTTCCTAAAGTAGGTCGACACAACAGGTGCCATGGCATATATCCAGGGTCTTCCAAGTAGGATGTTGTAATCAAGATTCCCGTCGATGACTTCAACATCGATTTCTACTGTTTTTCCCCCCAGTTCGACTTGCAAGTTACTTAGTATCCCATACGGGGTGTATGTTCATCCATCAAATGCTTTTAATGTCATTGATGATCGCGACAAAGATGGAGACCCCAGAGTTTTCCAGCAACTCATCGACATGATACATGTTTATGCCCCCTCATCAATAATTGTTCTATGAACAGTTTTGTTGAGGGCTTTCACTTGAATGAGGAAAGCTAGTTGAGCTGGTAACTGAGGGTCGTATCCTTTATGATTAAAAGATACAAGATTGGAATCCGTTGCGTCAATCCCACCTATTGCTGATAATAAAGCCTGCTTTTGGGAGGGGCAATTTTGCAGTACCTCAAGAGTCGACATCGCGAATGGCGATTGAGCTAAATCCTCCACTATATTTTAGTGTTGTGCTGCTCGGGCACGAGGATTAAACATCAATTTCTGTACTACTCCCTTTGGCGGTTTTATTTTTAATTTAGGAATTATGGGTGGTATGACTTCTGTTGAAGTCATTGTTGAACTACTAGGTTGATCATTATCCTTGTTGTTCAACATCTGTGGATTCTCGTAATCTTTACTCCTTTTCGTTATTAGAGCATCATTCAGTTGCTTCGAGACTGACAACATTAGCACTTGGGATGGGGAAGCATTTTCGCTAGCAACCAGATTTGTTCCTGGGTTTGGAAACGGATCCGTCAGTACAGCCAAGGTTTTTGAACTTTTGAAAGATTTTCTAAGTTCTTCTTTATATGGACACTCTTTGGTCCAGTGATCCTCATCACATATATGACATGGAGTTTTTGGTTTCACATTCCCATAAGGGTTTGCAGAAGATTTTCTAGGAGATGAGTCTCCCTGGTTTTTCTTCTTCCCTTGTTTTTTCTTCTTTCCTCCTGGTTGCTTGGTTTCTTTGCCTTTGTCTGTTGACACGTCATTTACTTCCGAGGCTAGAAATTCCTCATTTGCATCTTGACTCGAAACCGTGCGGGCCTTTTTCAATGTGGCCTATGCGGTTTTAGTGCTCGTCGTACCTATCACACCATCGCCGGCATGAGAGTCTTTGTTTGATTTAGGAGACAGAGGAGCGGAGAATTCTGGTCTAGGAGCGTCAGGGATTTTATCGTAGAGCGTGCCAGACTGAGTATAGATCAAGTCTAGATATTGTGCACAAGCAATAACTTGCTCTTCAGTGACGATTCCCCCCTTTACCACATCTTCTGTAATAGCGGGTAACAGTGACTTAATAAACCATTCAGCCAATAGCTGATCAGGAACATATGATTTTATCATTCTACGACGACGTCGCCACTCATGAATATGATCAGATATGTGAGTGGTTGTCGTTTGTTTTAAATTGGTAAGCAGCTCAATTCTTGTTTTGTACCTGATAGGTAACTGAAAATGGGTTAAAAAGGTTGTGGCTAGGGTGCTGAAGTTATCAAATGAAGCTCTAGGCAGTTCGATATACCACTTTGCTGCTGGACTAGTTAACGTGCGCTGAAAGAGGCGAAGCCAAATCGAATCATCATTGAGAGTGTTTGATGAACACCATAGATGAAAGGTCATCACATGATTCAATGGGTCTTCGCCCGGATTTCCATTAAATTTAGGAATATCCGACGGAAGTTTATGCGGAATCGCCGGCCACCAAGGGGCATATGCAATTGGATCGTTTGTTAGTCAAGTTAGATCCGGTAACTCTAGAGTTGCTACAAAGGGAAACTGTTGATTCAGGATTGGTTGAGCATACCCAAGATAAGACAGAATTGTTTGAGCAGTCGGCCTTTGCATACCAGCATAATGCATTTGATGTTGGTAACTTTGGTAAGGTTGATGGGCATAACCATTATGATATGGTTGATACTGCTGCCCATTACTTGCAAAGACTTGTTGCTCATATCCTTGGTAATCTTGCTGGAATTTTGGTTGTTGGTATTGCACCAGCCATGGTCTGTTGTCCAGCACTGACTGTTTGACCAAGATGGGGATTGGTGTTCCCAATTTGAACCTGTGCCATTCCACTAGTGGGTGACTGTGGTTGTGTCGGAGGTACAAGAGATTGTTGTATGGCGACCTGCGAAACTTGAGGTTGGCATACAATTGGTGACGCTTGCACTTGCGATACTACCACAATAGATGGTGTAGTGGGGATGTTTGTCATAGGTGAACTTTTTTGTATTGAGCATACAACTCTTGGTTGTTGAGACAGGACTGGGACCCAACCGCTAGTTGTGATTCTAGCATAACCCAAATTTTTTTGTGAACTCACGCATGGTTGTCCTTCTGGGGAAGACAATGAAAGGGTATACAACCCTCCATACGAAGGTAATCCAGTGCTCAAAGGAATAATTTGCCTTTGGGGACTAGTTTGCCCAAATTGACCTTGTGACGGATCAATTTGTCGAGACTCAATGTAAGATATTCCAAATATAATTCTGGACGAACAAACGGGAACAGTCCATATTGTCGAAATAGTCCCAGGATGGACTCCATCCAGTGATTGAAAGCTGGTTGGGACAGATGGTACGCTGGCAAACATTGTCGGAATAGCAGAAGGAGCTTCTGTTGTTGCCGTGTTGGGTGACACAGTCCTTGATGTTGACGGTTATTTAGACATATTAAGTCTATCCAAAATATTCCTCAGCGATTCTTCAGGAACTTCCGAGGGAGGGTGAATATTCTCTGATGAAGAAGGATATAGGGTGATCCTAGATCTAAGTTGCGTTGGAGCGCTAGATGGAGGATCTTCCACAATCTCTTCTATGTCAACCAATCCAGGAGGAAGAGGCAGACCGTCAGGTCCGTAAAATATTTCTGGTGCCGAAGAAGATGTAAGTTTTGCAGCAGCAGACGGTTGGGGAGTAACACCTTCCGAATCGGCCGTAGACGGAGCCGGTTCAGGGATAGAAGTGTTAACCGTCACACTAGGATCAGTTGTAATGTCCTTTTGCTGTTGCGGAATTTCTTCTGTAGAGGCAGCGATTCCAGAAATGTTCAGAATTATCGGAGTCTCTGAGGATGTTGGAGTGCTTGCTCCAACTAACCTAGGGGACTTTGATCCAGTTAAACGAGGTCGCTTCATCCAGAATGGCTTCGCTTCCGGAGTCAACGATGGTTGACTCGTAAGTCTCCATGAACGACGGGGTTTTGATTGACTTTCTTCCACGATTGCGGATTACTTGATCAACTCAAAAGTTTTTCAAATTAAATGAATTTTAGATGCTTTGACACAACTTGTTTTTTCAATTTTAAAGAGTCGAGAAAAAACAAAAGATGACTCTAGTCGCCTTGGATTTTTATTGAGCTTGAAGTGACAAGTGCTCAGAGGACCTTTTCCTTTAAGGAGTCTAAAAAGGAGAAAAATGGACTTCTCTAGAGATCTAGGTAGAGAGGATTACCAAAACAATCATAAAACTGCAGAATACTTTTTACAGTATGGTAGTCAATCTTCCCGAATGTTGTGTTCAGTGCATTACGATCGATAGGGTGGCAGACATGGCTTCCTAAGGATAAAGGATGCAACCTATTGTGGTCTCCCAATATATACGCGACGGTACGTGGGAGCACAAGTATGTACTGGCACTTGCCATCTCAGAGTGGAGGAATG
>APFE031667519.1:194100-218213 GCA_000404065.3 Pinus taeda
TTTTAAATGACGCTGTAGTAGAGAACTAATTACCAACTTTTTAAAAAATTCTCACTGTTTTCTCTAATTTAGTGAATGTTTCTTAATATTGACAAACTTGACGTTTCTTTTTGTGAAGTTGTACAAAAAAAATGGATACTAAAAACTTTTTAAAAGAATTCACCACTTTCTTTCCTATCATGAATTGCAATGAATTTCTCTTTTTTTAATTTCTGGCTACATCTCATCTCACGAAGAAATTCTTCACAGTTTCTCTCCTTTTATGAATTCTAGTTAATTTCTCTTTAACTAGTCTTTCACTACATCTCATACATTTTGACACTTGTGTAAATAGATATTTTTCAGATTAATTACATAATCAAAATTTAATCAAAACCAAATCTTGATTATTGTCATATACCCCTAGACAATTTTTTTTTTTCTTATTTACACAAAATTAAATCTGGCATTATTCTCATGTACGAAGAATGGTTTTAAGTTTAATTATTCCGGTCTTTTTGTTCCATCTGAGGAGTTTTGGGTAACGTCGTTCTATTTTACCGTTGCCGGAAAAGTTCACCCATCGAATTTGTTGATAAGACCAGCTTACTGCTGGCAGTGCCAGCTCTTGACACCCTGCTGTTGCATTTAATTTCATCGGCTCATCCACGTGAAGGGATGAGGTCCGGGAGTCTCTAAAAGTTGCGCCCTCAGTTATCACCGCCTCACTCAACGGTTGGGATGGTCTGATTGTTATCCAAGAGCTGTGCTACCCCCGAGAGTTCCCTCCTTGGTTTATCCGATGGCACGGGCACAGATCAGTGCTTCCAAGGATTCCACAGAAGCTCTGACGAACCAACTCCAAACCCGTTCTGACTCTATGCCGCCTGTAAGAATGTATTGGGTCCTTCAGTCTGTCGAACAACCATCTAGAGGCTACTATGGCTACACAGTTTGATGATTTCTTTGCTAAGATTTTCGCTATGCTGTCTTAAATATGGTTTGTTCATCTATCTCGACTCCTACAAATTTTTGGAAAGATTTGGTTCATTTTGGTTAATGGATTCTATGTTTTGTTTATGTCTCATGGGTGAGAACAATGTTGTTCAACCTTCCGTGCCTGCTCCTAGGTATGGTCGTCACCACCTAACAGTTCGGCTCAACCGGCTCTTAACGGGTATGTTCATTTCCTAAACGCTTCATGGACAGTTTCCCAGTTAAATGTCAGCCTTTTTTTTTCCATTTGATAATGGAGGGGGGTTTCCCTCCCTCGTATTCCTTGGCACAGCCCAAATGGCCCAAAGCCTTACACCCTTTTTCCACTGTTGGTCACAGATAAATAACAAGATTTTCCACACCAGACTAGTCCTGCGCCTTTTCGGTTACAAGAGTGTTAGTTCTAGGTGTAGCCATGCTGAACCGAGGTTCTGGGTTTAACAGTGTTTATATACGTGGGCATGCCCTCGGGCTTCCCTGAGTTGTTTGTAATTTAATTTCCTTTTTCATTTAAGAACATGGAATGGGGTAAAGCCCTGGTGAATGTCTCTCACTATATTGCAATGGTTAACACAGAGCTTTATTACTATTTCTTCTATTGGCATGATATGTTGTAGCCCTCGTGGCCTTTATAGCCCTCGCGGCCTTGCTATGTGTTATTTTCCAGAATATTGTTTCGGTTCTACTGTGTGAAATGCTAATTATGATAGTTGTTTGTTTTTCTGGCATATTATTCCATGATTAAGGAAATTGTTTATGGTTTCTCCGAGGTTATTTTGCAGTTCTTGTCATCTTTAATTTTGATATTGTACAATCTTTTACATTGACATATTTCTATGGATATTCAATTGACAAAACTCTCCTTATTGCCTTCAGTGAAAACCGCCCCGTAAGAGTTGCAGGTTCCCTGTTTTCAGCATCTCCCAGGTTGCATGTGGGTATTTGCTTATGGCCTTTAGCCCAGCTCAAGGCTGGCTACCCAATAAATGGTTTCACACTCTAAATTTATTTTCCTCCAAACCCTAATACCTCTACCCAGGAGTCTTCAAGCTGTTGCTCTGCCACAGCAATGTAAATAGTCCTTTTCATTGCAGGCTGGCTGGAAGATGTTATTTTTACTTCTGTCATTCGTTTATATACTTAAATGTCTACCTCTATTACAGTTTTCATTGGAATTAATTATGTGGCTAATGGGTAAATTATCAAGGGCTCGGTGTATGTTTTACTCTTTTCATACGACTCTATTGTGTTTTCTAACCTTCGATAGTTTACTATAACCCGTCCGGGTCTCTTGTCTTGCTTTACCCGCAAGCCAAAATCAATAACGATCACAGGGTTTGAATGTTGACCCTCCATGCTTATGATTTTATTCCAATTTATTATTTCCTCTAATTGCATGACAACTTTTCCTTCAGTTCTAGCAAGAGTTTTCCTAGGAGAATAAAATACCAGTTGTGCAGGTCTACTTCTATTTCAAGTTTAAGTAATCCCATTTGTAATTCCCTGTTTATCAATTATACTCTTATCTTGTTACTGTTGAACTGTAGAATTTGCAGCCTAAGGTTATTCACTATCCCTGAGAGGTTTGCATGATTAGACCACAGACCCTAATCACTGTTCCCGAATTCCCTCACTCAAGGGTATTTCTGCCACTACACATATTTTCTGATTTCTTCTTTTGCATTTAACAGAGGGGTAAGAGAACACTATCTATGCACAGTTATCTGCTAATAATCAAATAAACTAGACCCTCATCCATTTCTTGAGTAGTTACATATAAAATATTGAACACATTTCCTACCAGGAAAACTTAGCAGATAATTTAACAGATGCCCAAGGGATTTTTCCTACTTACCTGGTCTTTGCCTGGCTAATAAGACTCCTTAGTGGTTCAGCTGGATTCTTGTTGGTTCTCTGTTTGACCACCCAACCATGAGACTCGTATTTCAAGACCAGAGTCTCACCCCAGCTTTCTCTTGCTGGATCACTATCCTTAGCAAGAATGTACTTAATGCTTGGCTATCTGGTCATCACCAGACTTAGCCTCCATCTTTCTCTACCTGTCCCTACAGTGCAGATTTTTTCCTCCTCCCCTCCTTTTCCCTGGAAGCCTTCCAGTTAGGGGAGGTAGTTTGATTGCAGTTTTAACAACTTTATTTTCCCAACTTCCTCCTTAGAAGTTGCCAGCATTTCAAGAAACATTTTTTTCATATATATATTTAAAGAACACAATAATAATAACAATACTATTAATTTTTCAAATAGTTAACAGTGTCATATTTAGCTCTGTCTTTTACCACAGTGAAAAATCAAATATTTACATTTTCCCGGGACATCACATCTCCCCCTCCTGATATTGGACATCGTCCCGATGTCTGATGTTCATAAACAGCTCTGGGTAAGCCTTTTTCATGAGCTCTTCATCTTCCCAAGTGGCTTCATCAGGCCCAAAGTGTTGCCACTGCACTTTAACTTGGGTAATAGCTTGCTTCCGCAGCTGTACTTCTCTCTGATCGAGGATGCTTAGTGGCTCGACCATGACTTCTCCTTCCAGTTCAACCTGCAACAAGAAATATTCCAACTCAGTTTCTTTTAAAGTAAACTTTTAGACTAGTCTACTGGAAATAATCCTCACCTGTATATCTTGCCATCGAATCACATGTTTAGGATCATAAACGTATTTTTTTAACACAAAGACATGGAAGACATTGTGGACCCGGATGTGGCTTGGCAGGGCGAGCTGGTAAGCCACCGGCCCAATTCTTGCCAAGACTTGGAATGTTCCACAATATCAGGGTGCCAACTTGGCACACCTGCTCCATTGCAGTGTACTCTTTGTGGCTTGGATCCTTATATAAACATGGTCATCGACTTGGTATTCTTTGAACCTCCTCTTCCGGTCAATAAAGCTCTTTTGTCTATCCTGAGCAGCTTTTAAATTAGAGCGTACCCTTTTCACCATATCCTCCATTTCCTTAAGCATTTCTGGCCCTAACCTTAATTTGTCTTTAGGTCCAACCTAGCTTGAGGGTGTGCGGCATTTCCGCCCGTATAGGACCTCAAAGGGACTCATTTGTACCGAGGTATGATACCCGTTGTTGTATGCAAATTCAACCAAGTGCAAATACTCCTCCCACTATGTTGGTTGCTGCATTACATATGCTCTTAACATGTCTTCTACCACCTGGTTCACTCGCTCTGTTTGTCTGTCGGTCTGGGGGTGGTACGTTGTACTAAAGTTCAGCTGTGTCCCCAATTCTGCAAATAATGTCTTCCAAAAAGCCGACGTGAATTTCACGTCATGATCTGAAATTATCGTCTTCGGGAGTCCATGCAATTTAAACACATTCTACATGAAGATATGGGCAATCTGTACAACCCTGTAGGTGGATTGCACAGGTATAAAATGTGTTGCTTTACTCAACTTGTCTACCACCACCATAATAGAATCGTTATTCTTCTTTGTACTAGGTAGCCCCGTTATAAAATCCATAGAAATGGTTTCCCACTTCCATTCCGAAATGGGTAAGGGTTGTAATAGTCCCGCTGGATGCCGATGCTCTACCTTAATTTGTTGGCACTCCAAACACCGTGCTAAATAATCGGCTACATTCTTCTTCATACCTGGCCAATAGTACTCTTTTCGAAGCGCAGTGATCATTTTCTAATACCCTGGGTGTCCAACATAGTGACTGATGTGAAATTTGTCCAAAATCATGTTTTTAAGACTGTTTTGACTAGGTACGTATAGCCTCTTTTTGTAATACAACATTCCAGCATCATTTACCTCATAACCTTGTCGGTTCCCCTCGTTGGCAGACTACTGTACTTGCTATTTTATTTGTTGGTATACAGTATCTTGTTCTGCTGACTTTTTTATCATTTCCTCGAAGGGGATTTTCCATTTGCTAAAGGAAATTTCATACAAACATTGTAATTTCCAACTTAAAGTGTCTGCCACCTGGTTTTCTTTCACCTTCAAGTGTTTGATATCGAATTCAAAACCACTTACGAAATCTACCCACCGTGCTTGCCTCGCGTTTAAAGTGAACTGGCTAAAATAATTGGTCAGACTGTGGTGGTCTATCAGTAATAAAAATTTCCTTCCCATGAGATAATGTCGCCATATCTTCAAGGAGTGTATGACGGTTGTCAGCTCTAAGTCATAGGCAGAATATTTCTGCTCATGCTCTTTTAGTTTTCTTGACTCATAAGCAATTACTTTCCCTTCTTGCATCAACACACCTCCCACGCCCTCCTTACTTGCGTCAGTGCACACCACATAGTCCTTATTAGGATCGGCTATGCTCAAAATGGGTGCGGTGGTGAGCAGATGCTTAAGCTGTTCAAAACTTCTTTGACGTTCCGGGGTCCAATTGAATGCTCTTCCTTTTTTCTGTAGGGAGGTGATAGGATACACTACTCTTGAGAAGCCTTCTACAAAGCGTCTGTAATAACCATCTAACCCCATAAAGGACCTAATGTCTGCTACATCTTTCAGTACGGGCCATTCCATTATGGTCCTTATCTTTTCAGGGTCCATTGTGATCCCTTCCTTTGTGATTATATGGCCTAAATATTGTATTTCTTCCTTGAAGAAGTCGCACTTGCTGAACTTAGCATATAACTGGTGTTATCGGAGGGTTTGTAGCACCAATCTAAGGTGCTCCTTATGCTCTTCCATGGTACGGGAGTATATCAGTATATCATCGATAAATATTAGCACAAATCTGTCCAAATATCGATGAAATACGTTGTTCATTAAGCACATGAAAGTTGCAGGGGCATTAGTTAACCCAAAGGGTAGCACCACAAACTCGTAATGCCCATACCTTGTTCTAAAAGTTGTTTTAGCTATGTCTTCCTCCTTAATTCTAATCTGGTGGTAACCTGATTGCAAATCGATCTTGGAGAACACTGTTGCACCCTTCACTTGATCGAAAATTTCATCGATCCGAGGTAGGGGATACTTGTTTTTGATTGTCAATTTGTTCAACTGACAGTAATCTATACACATGCGAAGAGTCCCGTCTTTTTTATTAACGAATAGCACTAGAGCTCCCCACGGAGATACACTAGGGCGAATATAGTTTTTGTCTAACAGTTCCTGTAGCTGCATTTTTAACTCTGTCAACTCAGGTACACTCATTTTATAGGGTGCTCGAGATACCAGTGCTGCCCCTGGTATCAATTCAATGATAAAATCTATATCCCTCTTAGGCGGCAGTTCAGGAATCTCTTCTGGAAACACATCCACAAACTCTTGTATTACAGGGATGTTATCCAACGTGGCTATTTTATCCTTCGAATAAGAATAGCCCAATTGGATGGCGTAAATCTGACACCCCTTCCTGATGTATTTTGCTAACTAGGATGCAGTTACTGGCTGAACCTGCACTGGCCGCTTAATTCCTTGCATCTCTTGCCTAGCTCCAAGTTCATCCCTATAATAAATAGTCTTTGTTTTGCAGTTAACCAATGACCAATGCTTTTCTAACCAGTCCATACCGATCAGAACATCATATGAACCAAGGGGGAGCACATTTAAATCTACCATTACTGGCTGCCCTACTATTGTTGAAGGGTAGTTATTGACTTTTGCCAGCACTCACCTCTTGGCCCCTGTAGCCAGCTATACTAGCCACGGATTCTTGAATTTAACAGGTTGCAGTTTACAATGTTCTACTACCTTTGGACTAATATAACTTAATGTGTCTCCAGGGTCAATTAAAACAGCTACAGTAAGGTCTGAAATTTTACCTTCAAATTACACCATGGTCAGTTGGTACTCCGCCTAATGATCGTCCAGGGCTGCATTAATCCTTGGTATGCTACGTCCTACATCGTCGACTGTCGATGCTTCATGGATTTGGGATAACTGTTCAGTTCCCTTTTGTTGCGGACAGTTTTTGACGTAGTGAGGCCCTCCACAACCCCAACACTGTACTAGGGGTCTTACTGTCCCTTCACTGTCCAATCTTGCAGGCTGCTCGCTGACATTGGACTCACTAGTTGGCTTCGATTTGAATGAGCTTCTCTGTATAGTTCTGTTGTTCTACCCCTTGCCAATTCCCTTGCTTCCACCACTGCGATTTCCTTTACTGTTTCCAGCTGAATTATTGCCTCTTTTCTCATTCCATCTTTTGCTTGGAGCTTCTCCTTTCTGTTTACTTTGCTGGTAACAAATCCTGGCTTTACGGATAGCTTTGTCCATTGTCTTTGGATTGTCAAACTCAATCCTTTCCCGCGTATACAGGGGTAAACTACTAACAAATCTTTGCACCTTAGCTTTTTCTTCTCTAATATAAGGCACATAATGAAGCAAGGAAGTAAAACGGGTGATAAATTCGTCCATGGTCTGCTGCCCCAACCGCAAGTCATGGAATTCCCTTGCCTTTTCGTCATAAAAATGCTCGGTCAGATATCTTTCTTTGAATTACCTTTGAAATTTCTCCCAAGTTATGGTCTGTTCACTTACTCCCTTTACGATCTTGACTTCTTTCCACCACAGGGTCGATTTTCCTTGTAATTGGAAGATGGTCAATCGTTCCTTCAGGTTATGATCGTATTCATACAGCTAGAAGTATTTGTTCATATTTATCAACCATGCCTCAGCTGCTTCCTCCTGTTCCCCGTAAAAATGCGAAGGTTTAATCTTACGAAATTCTCCGTGCAACTCTATTCGTTGCCTCTTTGATGTATGTTGTTCAAATGAATTATCAAATCATTCCTCCCTCTCTTCTGACCCTTTAGGTTCTGTATGATGGTTCTGTTCTTCTGACATTCTCTGCTGTTCCGCACTGGGATTAGCTGGCGGCTAGTTTTGTCTGTGAGACAGGCTTTTTAGAAGTCTTTCTTGTTCCATCGTTAATCGTGCATTATCTTCATGTAACTGGGCCATTTCATTCTTCAATTCCTGCACCGTCTCCAAAATAGCCTGGTTTGTATTGCGAGCTTCCTCTCCGAGCTGTACCCACAGCTCGAGATTACTCTCAGGGCTAGGTACAGGTCCCTGACCCATCGCATATCTGCGTGACGCACTGTCCCCTCTTCTTATACTGTTAGTCTTCCGGTTTCCTGCCTTTAACATGGGAAAAGTAAATCAACACTTTAACTATTTCTTTTCTTTGAATTTCTCAAATAGGGACAAAATAAATGGTATGTGCTACTCTCTGTTTCAAATTTCAATTTTCAATTCTAAATCTCTATTTTAATTTCAATTTCACTGTCAAGTTCAATTTTAATTTCAATTCCCAGTGGCCTCAGTTTTGTAACCGAGATCTGATACCACTTGTCATATACCCCGAGACAATATTTTTTTTTTTATTTACACAGAATTAAATCTGGCATTATTCTCATGTACGAAGAATGGTTTTAAGTTTAATTCTTCCGATCTTTTTGTTCCACCTAAGGAGTTTTGGGTAACATCGTTCTATTTTACCGTTGTCGGAAAAGTTCACCCGTCGAATTTATTGATACGGTCGACTTACTGCTGGCAGTGCTAGCTCTTGACACCCAGCTATCGCATTTAATTTCGTCGGCTCATCCACGTGAAGGGATGAGGTTCGGGAGTCTCTGAAAGTTGCACCCTCGGTTATCACCGCCTCACTCAATGGTTGGGATGGTTTGATTGTTATCCAAGGGTTGTGCTACCCTCGAGAGTTCCCTCCTTAGTTTATCTGATGGCATGGGCACAGATCAGTGTTTCCAAGGATTCCACAAAAGCTCCGGCGAGCTAGCTCCAAACCCGTTCCAACTCTATGCTGCCTATAACAATGTCTTAGGTCCTTCAGTGTGTCGAAAAACCATCTGGAGGCTACTATGGCTACACAGTTTGATGATTTCTTTGGTAAGATCTTTGCTATGCTGTCTTAAATATGGTTTGTTCATCTATCTCGACTCCTACAAATTTTTGGAAAGATTTGGTTCATTTTGGTTAATGGATTCTATGTTTTGTTTCTGTCTCACGAGCGAAAACGGTGTTGTTCAACTTTCCGTGCCTGCTCCTGGGTATGGTCGTCACCACCTGACAATTCGGCTCAACCGGCTCTATACGGGTATGTTCATTTCCTGAACGCTTCATGGACAGTTTGCCAGTTAAATGTCAGTTTTTTTTTATGTTCAGTTTGATAACGGAGGGGGTTTTCCCTCCCTCGTATTCCTTGGCATAGCCCAAACGGCCCAAAGCCTTACACCCTTTTTCCACTGTTGGTCACAGATAAATGACAAGATTTTCCACACCAGACTAGTCCTGCGCCTTTTCGGTTACAAGAGTGTTGGTTCTAGGTGTAGCCATGCTGAACCAAGGTTCTGGGTTTAACAGTGTTTATATACGTGGGCATGCCCTTGGGCTTCCTTGAGTTTTTTGTAATTTAATTTCCTTTTTCATTTAAGAACATGGAATGGGGTAAAGCCCTGGTGAATGTCTCTCACTATATTGCAATGGTTAACACAGAGCTTTATTACTATTTCTTCTATTGGCATGATATGTTGTAACCCTCGTGGCCTTTATAGCCCTCGCGGCCTTGCTATGTGCTATTTTCCAGAATATTGTTTTGGTTCTACTGTGTGAAACGCTAATTATGATAGTTGCTTGTTTTTTTGTCATATTATTCCAGGATTAAGGAAATTGTTTGCGGTTTCTCCGATGTTATTTTGCAGTTCTTGTCATCTTTAATTTTGATATTGTACAGTCTTTTACATTGACATATTTTTGTGGATATTCAATTGACAAAACTCTCCTTATTGCCTTCGGTGAAAACCGCCCCGTAAGAGTTACAGGTTCCCTGTTTTCAGCATCTCCCAGGTTGCATGTGGGTATTTGCTTACGGCCTTTAGCCCAGCTCAAGGCTGGCTACCCAATAAATGGTTTCACACTCTGAATTAATTTTCCTCAAAACCCTAATACCTCTACCCAGGAGTCTTCGAGCTGCTGCTCTGCCACAACAATGTAAATAGTCCTTTTCATTGAAGGCTGGTTGGAAGATGTTATTTTTACTTCTGTCATTCATTTATATACTTAAATGTGTACCTCTATTACAGTTTTCATTGGAATTAATTATGTGGCGAATGGGTAAATTATCAAGGGCTCGGTGTATGTTTTACTCTTTTCATACGACTCTGTTGTGTTTTCTACCCTTCGATAGTTTATTATAACCCGTCCGGGTCTCTTGTCTTGCTTTACCCGCAAGCTAAAATCAATAACGATCACAGGGTTTGAATGTTGACCCTCCATGCTTATGATTTTATTCCAATTTATTATTTCCTCTAATTGCATGACAACTTTTCCTTCAGCTCTAGCAAGAGTTTTCCTAGGAGAATAAAATACTAGTTGCGCAGGTCAACTTCTGTTTCAAGCTTAAGTAATCCCATTTGTAATTTCTTGTTTATCGATTATACTCTTATGTTGTGACTATTGAACTGTAGAATTTGCAGCCTAAGGCTATTCACTATCCCTGAGAGGTTTGTATGATTAGACCATAGACCCTAATCACTGTTCTTGAATTCCCTCACTCAAGGGTATTTCTGCCACTACACATATTTTCTTATTTCTTCTTTTGCATTTAACAGAGGGGTAAGAGAACGCTATCTATGCACAGTTATCTGCTGATAATCAAATAAACCAGACCCCATGTCTTACCAGTTACATATAAAATATTGAACACATGTCTTACCAGGAAAACTTAGCAGATAATTTAACAGATGTCCAAGGGATTTTTCCTACTTACCTGGTCTCTGCCTGGTGAATAAGACTCCTCAGTGGTTCACCTGGATTCTTGTTGCTTCTCTATTTGACCACCCAACTGTGAGACTCGTCTTTCAAGACCAGAGTCTCCCCCCTAGATTTCTCTTGCCGGATCACTATCCTCAGCAAGAATGCATTCAGTGTTTGGCTATTTGGTCATCACCAGACTTAGCCTCCATCTTTCTCTATCTGTCCCTACAACGCAGATTTTTGTCTCCTCCCCTCCGTTTCCCTGGAAGCCTTCCAGTTAGGAGAGGTAGTTTGATTGCAATTTTAACAACTATCTTTTCTCAACTTCCTCCTTAGAAGTTGCCAGCATTTCAAGAAACATTTTTTTCATATATATATTTAAAGAACACAATAATAATAACAATACCATTAATTTTTCAAACAATTAACAGTGTCATATTTAACTCTGTATTTTACCAAAATAAAAAATCAAATATTTACATTTTCCCGAGACATCACAATTATGTAATTAATCAAAAAACATCATCTATTTACATTATAAATTACAAAAAAGTTAAATTTGACATTTATATTTATTTTATAAATTACAAACCTTTTCACAATCTTTCAATATATCTCATGTTGATAAAATTCTCCACATATACCTTTAATTTAATTTCAGGAATTTGGCATTCAAAGTCTTTCAGTGCCTCTCATCCCGTGATTTCTTGACATGGGAGAATCGCCGTACGCGGCATTTTCTAATAGCGGAAGACAACCGACTTTACTATCCTACTACTAACGACTTTTCATTTCATAAAATGGAGAAGATTGGAGTAAATTTGAACATTTTGTGATAAAAGTGGGTAACATAAATCCAAGCTGGAGCGTACTATAAGTGGGTAACATAAATGCAAGTTGGAGCGTATTATAATAGTTGGGGACGTGAGCACAGCTAAGTGAGGGGACCACAAGACCATAAGGAAGTGATATGAATACATTGGATGTCTAACCATGCATCAACGACCGGTGAAGGGTTTAATGTTGGATTTTATAGGTCAAGTTTGACTGTGGTTAGTGTGATGTAGAGTGAGTTTTATAATTATTATATTTGCCATAGGTATAGTATAATACATTTAGTAGCCCCAAGGGTTAGCTCAATCGGTCAAGACGGGGCCTCGCCAATGGGAGGTCACAGGGTCGAAACCCGAAAGCTCTTGGGGTCAGGTCAATATAGGCCGAGGGGTGTGACCCCCTTCGGGTGGGGTCCACCCTAGCGTTGTCCGATCCTGGACGCGTACCCACTGACCATGGGTAACCGTGAACCAGCAGGGAAAAAAAAAAGTATAATACATTTAGTTTTTCTTTTGATTTTGTATTAATTTGTTTTATATGGTGATTGAGTTTTATTTTCAATTTCTTTGAAAGCAGGGAAGAATTTAATCAAAGCATGTTTTTAGAAATCATGAAAACTTCATATTTGATTGGTGTTACTCTCTGTATTTGAGAGAAACAAATTTGTTTTTTAGCTAATTGTATTTTTTTAATCTCTTTCTCACGTAGTTAACAAGTTTTTATGTAAATAATAGTTTTCAACACATTTTTTTATAAAAGCACAGTCACAATGTAGATGGGATTTTAGTTGGCATTTTCAACTAGATTTCAACAAATTGATAGATTATTGGTTTGCTACATTTTCTCAAAATAGTGAGATTTATGATTTCTTAGGAAGTGTTTTTAATTTTGTTTCTAAATAAAGTGTTCTGTTTTGACTTTTAAGTTTTAAAATCTAAAGTTATTTTAAAATATATTTTTACAAAATGCCAAAGAGGTAAGAGGAGCATTTTGTATTTAATTTTAATGCAAAAGTTTTAAACAGGTTGTTAGTTTTTGTTCATGAACATTGATTAGATTTTTATAAATAATAATATTGAAAGAGATACAAATTTCAATATTGGTATTACCTTGATATTTTATTTTGCAATATAAGTCTAACAATGTATCTAAGTTTTACTTCAAATTGATATTATCGTAATTTTTTATTTCTTAGTGTAAGTCTAGCAATATACAAAAAAAATTAAACATGTTTTTTCAAATGTTTAGATTTCAAAATATCTATTTTCTTTTAGATATTAGCCTTTTACGATGTTAATATTGAAACAATACAAAAATTGGTATTATCTTATTTTTTATTTCTTATTGTAAGTCTAGCAATATACAAAAAAATTTAAGCATGTTTTTTCAAATGTTTAAATTTGCAACATATCTATTTTTTTTAGATATTAATCTTTTACCATGTTAATACTGAAACAACACAAACTTCAAATTGGTATTACCTTTTTTACATATTAGATTTTTACCATAATAACACTGAAACAACACAAACTTGAAATTGATATTATCATAATTTTTATTTTGTATTTAAAGTCGTACACATTTGAAAATGCAAAATTGTGCATTGTCTCCTACATAAATGGATTAGTTTGTTTGCATGACTCTTGATTAGTTTTTTACCATAATAAAAACATAGTAGCTTCAAAGCTGCTATTATTTTAAATTTTTAAATAAAATTCTAAAGAGATAAAAAATAGAATAATGAAAAATTAATATACAACATAGATTTTATAAATGTGTTTTTTATTAGTGTTATTGTTTAACTTATTTTTGGTTTGCTATATTCTCTCAAAACAATGAGGTTTATAATTTCCTAGAGTATATTTTGAAACGTTTTTGCAAAATATTTGGATTGCAAATAGTACAATGGAAAGTGTTTTTCAAATATGCATTTTGTCTTTTAAATCTAATAGCTTACACATTTTTAAACATATTTTTATAATTGTTTTTAGAGTTGTAATATTTAGTTTTTACACACTTTTCCCCGAGGAAAAATGGTAATTCTATTAAAAATAAAATTACAAGATGCATATGCTCTAGAGCGTTCAATAAAGCACCAAATAAAAGCAATGGCATAAAGCAACAACCTAGAACCATGAATAAAACCACCATTAGGATGAAGTAAAAATACTTAGTTACCCCTTCCTTCTTTTATTCTTTTCCACCTTCCTCCAGCCTGCTAAAATAAGAGTGGTATTTACAATTGCTAGTTGATTTTCTTCTACTATCATTGGATATTCCTTAATTTTCTTCTACTATCATTTGTACCCTCCCATTTATACACTTACCAATGCATGTTTGTGCTTTAGTCATGCATAAAAGATTTACTAATTTAAAAATATAATTATATAGCAAAATATTTAATTAAATTTATTATTATTATGATGATGATGATGATGATGATGATGATGATGATGATGATGATGATGGTTAACGTCCATTGAGACCAAACTTTGGTCTATCGGACCTAAAGAAACAAATTATTTAGTTTGATTTAAGAATTTTATTCCTATGCTAAAAAAGCTTGGAGAGAAGCCTCTCGAGCTCACTATAATTTTGACATCATAAAAGGCTAGGAATGTCAGTATTGTGACAAAGATTATGAAACTGAGATCTAATGTGGTTGTATGTGGGGCCTTCTAATACGAATTGGTTTTCATCCTCGATGTTCCTATTCTCACAGAGATGGCAGATCCTTTCCATCCATGGTGTTTTAGGAACTGCCCAACGACCTATTTCACTATGGAGCTCATGAGAGTTCATTCTAATCTTCGCTATATTAATTTTCTTCTTTGAGCTAGTTAAAATAGAGAGATACTTTTGATCTTCTAGGGTGGGGTTGATGACCTTCTTATAATAACTTAATTTTCATTTAGCTGCTAAATCTTTCTCACACCACATTTTTTCTTTGAACTTAGAAGTAACAATATTTTTAATGTTATTAATGTTTTGCAATGCATCATTCTCGTTGATCTCCCAAAGGTTTAACCAAGTCCTTGTGTCTTTATACCACCCCCGCTTGAGCCTTAGGTGGTTTTGACTGGAATTTAAAGCTAGCTTAGGAAGTCTATGATCTCCTATGTTATTGAGTTTGTGCTTTTACAATAGAAACCTAGTCATAGCTAGGCTCTCGATAGGGAAAGATATACTTCTATAAGGAGAATAGGATAGGGTGTATTGCTTTTAATTTTTAGGTTATACGTTATAAAATGCTTCTGGATTTGCTCAATCTTTCTGCGGGATTCTCTAGAGATCTGCAACCCCAGACCTCACATCCATATAAGATAACAGGAGTGACTAAAGTTTCAAAGAGGAAATTATTTTTGTCCCACATTACAAGGTTTTTCGTATTACAATTATTTTCAAGACCAAAATAAGCTTTCCACCCCCCATTAATCCTTTTCTCAATGCTATAGTTCCAGTTGAGCTTGTGATGAATATCAATTCCTAGTTACTTGTAAGAATACACTTCCTCCAAGTTATTATTGGCATACATAAAATTAGCATAAGTGTCCTTCTTGGATTTGATAATCATAACTTTTGTTTTGTCAGTGTTAACAGTCATACCCATGGTAGAGCAGAAATCCTTAAGAAGCCTAAGTTGCTTATCAAGATCAAATGGGAACCTTGCGAGAAGAAAAATATCATTAGCATAGAGGAGAAGGATGATGACTCTCCCAGCTAAGATCGTGCCAGCACAACCTGCTTCCTCTAAATACCCTTCAAGCTTGTCGATGTAAATGCCAAATAGGGTAGGGGAGAGGGAGCAACCTTGTTTAACTCCAATATTACATTTAATATCTTTCGACCACTCCTCATTGCTTTTTAGCTTGGCAATTACATTATCGTATAATCTTATAGCGACAACTCTCAACTCGAAAGGAAATTGGAAATTGGAAAAAAAAATATTTATTTTTTTATTATTTTAAAAATAAATATATTAATAATATATTTTTGAATATTATTCCCTTCTATATTTGGAGTAGAATGACAATTTATTATGGGATAAATTTTATTTCTAATTAAAAATATTAATTGTCCTCATGCACAAATCCCTAGAACCCTTCTCTGCCCATGTCAGCCATCCTCTGGTTCCAACAATAGAAAATGATTAAAAATTTTGAGGGAGAAGCAGCTACAAGACATCATGTATGAAATCTTGTAGCAGCCTATCCCACAAAATAGAAATCACAGGTTGTAGTCAGCTTCAAGCATGGAAGATCCAAAGGTAGAAGAGGCTCCTCCAAAGCCTAGCAGCACCATCATCATCATCATCATCATCATCAACACCAAGTATCTGCACATCAAAGAAAATCATCAATGGACAATGAAAGAAAGGAGAAAAGCACATGCAGCCAAAACACAACACATAATTCATTTCTTCAACAAACTTCATCAGGCATCATTACCACAGGTAAGTATCTCACTTCCAGTCTCTCATTAGCATAATGTGATCAAAAGATGTAAAAGTTGTGAAAGAGTTGGTTTATAAGCGAAAGGTGGCCAATTACTTAGCCACCTTCGTTCAGTCAATGAGGAGAAAGAAGTTAGTCCTCAAACACGTGGTAACAGTCAAGTCAAGGAAAAGAAGGATGAGGTCAAAATTAGTTAAGTCGCAGATGTCTGAAGTGGGAGTTGATTACGAGGTGAGGAGAATGATGATGTGGTAGTGGGACCAATGGTCCAAAAATAGATATTCGTACCTTAGCTGCCAGCACACCACCTCACTCAAATCACCCATATGAGGAAATAAATGTTGATCCCCATGCATAGAAGCATTCACATTCTCGAGGCTCACACGAGCAAAGTCGCTCTTAGCCCTCAAGCAGTCTACATGAAAGGCAAATTTAATTTTTTTCCTGCACAGGACCACCTATAGGATCTTACAGGATACAGTCTAGCACCTACAGGATTGGCAGTGAGCAGCTTCAGAAGGGAAACATAGAGGGTGGCTTCATCAAGTAGTGTTAAGGAGGTAGGCTCTACATTTCCCCACATTTTTCCAAGTGAAAGGAACATAAAAAATCTTCTAGTTTGTTGAAAGTGATTATAGCATAAGGGAATTGTATACACATAATTTTCATTTACATTTCCTCCTTCATTAAAATTTGCATCAAACATATATGCTCCTCCATACATCAAAGAAAATGACAGGGGGGTTTAATAAAATGGAACCCATCAACACAGTGAGGATTCATCAGCACCCTCCTGTGCTAGAGATATTCACAAGGCATAATTGGATGGGTATCTTTGAGAAATTGAGGGGGTATGATGATGAAGTAGCCAGAGATTTTGCTCTCTCCCTCATTCCACTGACTAAGACCCATGCCACTGTTATGGTGAGAGGCTTATCCATAGAGCTCACCCCTGAAATCATAGGCAGAATTACCACACTTCCCTTAGGAGTGCCTTGGAGAAAGGAGGACAAGGGAAATAGCCAAACTGCAAAGAAGAAATTGTTTTTAGAAGGAGAGGAGGCCATAGAAGACAAAATGGAGTGAGAAGATAAATCCTGCCCTATCCTTGGAATGAAATTAGCTACCACCTTATAAAGTATATCTCATGTGAAGGTAGGTAAAGTGTTGTAATGGATACCACTTTAGGTTTCTTGAAGAATTGAGGTTTGGAGCAGACACACCTCCTCAAAACAGACTCAGCATACCCTACTTCCTTCTTCAATCAGTGAGATATGAGCATGATGGTGCAGGAAGGAAACCACCAACAACTAGCCCATCATGGGTTAATTAGACTTATCATAGAAGAGGCCCTCCAAAACCTCAGAATTCCTATCACATGGGCAATTTTCAGAGACATGCAAATAGAGGAGGATATAAAATCCCTTGAATATGAAAAGAACCCTACTACCAGTGAAAGGGATGAAGAAGAATCTGAAAAAGATGAATAAGACACAAAGGGGGATGAAGAGGAAATAGATGAGGAAGACGAGGAAGAAAAAGAGAAGGAAAGTGGTGAAGAAACAGAAGAAGATGAAAAGGAGGAAACTAATGAACATAGTGAGGAACTAGAGGGAGAAGAAGAGGAGAAAGACAAAGATGAGAGGGGGAATGGAAAACAGGAGGCAGAAGACAAGGAGGAATCACCCAGGGTATCTCCAGAACCCACTGAGAAAGAGGCAACAGTTGCACTCACTGCCCTTAGTAACCCTATCAAACAAAAAGGAAGAAGACAGAGACAAACTCCATTGTACTTTAGGACAAGAAAAAGAACAACAATAAGGCAGGGAAAACCTCAAACTCCCACCAAGGTTCCTATTCTTATTGAAGACTCACCTAAACAACAAGAGAATATGGCCCCTCTTATGAAAACTCAAGGAGAAGGATCCTGAGGACCAGTCTCCCCCAATTCTCCTATCACTTATGTGAGAAGGCCTAGGACTAGATCTGCCTCATCTTAAGGAAAAGGCATCCTACAGGATACACAGAAGGACCTATAAGAAGCAGAGGAAATCCTACAAGAAACTCTGCTAAACCTATAGGATACTTAGAAATTGGATAAAGAAGGGAGTGTGTAGCAAGAAACAAAGAAAGAGGACCCAGAGCTAAGGGAACCTAATCCTCAACCTAACCTTGACTCTTACTATAGGTTTATTGAAGGGGGTAGGTTCATTCCACAAAAAAATGTCATCCCATTAATCTTTGAGCTTGAGAAAGAAAGAGCGAGAACACATATATGGATGCATATTTCCAAGTCCAAGGGAGTGGAGGACATAGGTCACATGGAGGAAAAGCTTAAAGATATGGGAAGAGAACTAAGTAGCCTGAGGGATAGAGAGGTAATGATGAAAGCTCAGTTGGAGGTAGAAAATGCATGGTTAAAAGGACAACTACAAGAAAGAGAGGATCAATTGGAATCCATGGCTAGTCTATCCTTATAGGCAATCTAGTGCAGGATGCCAGCTAAGTCCTATGCATTATACCTTAAGGAACAATGGCTACAGTTCCAAATCAAGACCCTATCACAGAGAGGCACTATGCCCTTCCAGGATTATAGATAGTTCATTGATCTTTGTGATCAAAGCACATGGAGGATAGGGCTAAACTATTTGAGTTCTACCTACATAACCTAGCCTTGACAGATCTAAATGTATGGACCCTAGTGCAAAACTAGGGGATTTACAGTTGATGGTTTTGGCATCATGGATGAACCATGAGGAAGTAAGGGCTGTTGAAATGAAGAAAAAAATGGCAAGGGAAGAATCAGAGCCTCTCATGATTAGAGTTGAGAAATCAAATCCAATGGTTGTCGTCATCACACATAACTTAATTGAAAATGACCCTCAGCTTGCACCCAAGTATCTTACTGCCCAAGGGTAAGCAATCACACATTTTGAGGATATGTTCAGGTTGTTAGGGGATGACAGCATGCAAGCTTGCCAAAGAAGATGGAATACTTTACCCTACAGTTTGAAAATCAAAGAGTACCATTCTCCTCAAAGAATGAGAGAAGCACTGAATAGGACACCCATGTACAAGCAAACCCTCCAAAGACTCAAATTCAATTGGATTGGCTTGAGACTCAGTCCACCACTGCTCTTAGGGATGTTATAAGGAAGAAAGGAAAAGGAAGATAGAAAGCAGTGGGAGGAGATATAAAGGAAGGTAAGATTCTATGCACAAGAAGAGGAAATTACAACAGAAGCATGGGATGTTAGGGAGGCCACTAGAGCTATGAAAGACATGGATATTGATTGAGTTGCTCAGAGGATGAGCAACACTTTCAATATGGGGGTGATGATGAGCTTCATCATTGGGTAATTATATGGACCTTAATTCACCTCCTAGCTTAGTCAAATCAACTCTTCTCACAATTTATTACATATTTTGATTGTATTTTGTTTAATGAGATGAGTAAAAGTGAGATATTATGCCTAGTGGACTATGTGCATTGAATACAAGTTTGTGAAAGAAAATCATGGATTTTTGGCTAATTAAGGGCTGGAACTCGAATGAGACAAGGAGGCGAGATTGTAGGAGGTAGATCATCCTCATTTACTCCTCCCTCATATGAATATTCCTCCATCAATCACACTAGCTCGGAGTACAAGTAGCCAAGTCATGGAGATCAAAAGGAAGTCAAGCAAGTGACCGTCAAAGAACTAGTTTATTTTGATTTTGGGAGCCAAGCCTCCCTATATTTAAGGAAGTCGTTGGAGACTTCAGTTGTATAAATAAAGAGGCCTAAGGCCTCATTAGGATTCAAATTTTTGCTGTAAAAACATTAGTCATTTTAAAGTTCAAGACTTGTGGAAGACATTGCTATGTAATTTTATGTTCCTCTTCTTGTATGTGTATGCTTATATTGATTTCATAGATTAATGGTTGAATTGTCTTTAGAATTATTTCATTTCAAGTAGTGTATATCTGATTAGTTTGCTTATTAGTTTGCTTCCATTTGTGCTTTAATTTAACAGTAGTTTATAAGAGATAAAGGAACATCAAAAAGATATTAATAGGTGGTTTTGGCCTCGCTCCTTCCTTCAAGGATCATGGTTTGTGGAAGAACTCCTATGCAGCCCCAAAAAGATAGAATTCTAGTCTCTCATGGAGTTTAGGGTTTTTTTACTTAGGCCAGCATTTGATCAGTTTGCAAGAGTAGGATTTAGTTATCATTTCTTCTACCTTTAGTCTTACATTATATCTCATCCATGTTCCAACTAATTCTGCAAGTTTTCCTCATGCATGAGGTAGGTAGTTGGACCATGAAATTATGTTTTCCTAGATCATTGAAATTCTTCTTGTTTACATGATTTTTGGGTAAATTTCAATGTTTGATGCAGCGCAGGTGTTTCAGAAGTACAAAGATACTTCTTAGTCAGCAACCTCATTCCAACTTCATCCATCCATGATCATTCTTTTCTTTCACTAAAACCCTCACCAATTTCGTCATTTCACAAGGAAACTTCTCCAAGCTTGTTGAGAAAATCCAACCATCTCCCAACCTTGGTTTTGAGTTCTAAAGTGATCCTAGGGAATTCCCTTGCCTCATTCCATCCACCAACCACCTTCCCTAAACCTTCCATCACCTTCAGCACCCATCCTTTTGCTCTCAGTTGTATCCTGTAGAAATACAGGGGATCTTGTAGGTTTTTAGGATATCTTGTAGAACACATTAGGACATCCTGTAGGTTTTCCTGTAGTGACCTGTTTTGAGGCCGAATTGAGGGAAATGCCTCTAGGAAGCTAGAAAATGTCACCTACTAGGCTCCCCAACCTTCTAACCATTTTCCACATCCCTAAGCCTCCTGCCACCTCACCAAAAGAGATTAGATTGCACACTTTCACATAAAAAGGGACAAAAAGAAAAACATATGTGTTTTAGTCATTTATATCCACAGTAGTAGAATGTTTGATGTTTTTAATTTGCATGCTTAGGACAGTAGGATTGCATACATGTTAACTTAGCATTCCTTTGAAGCATAACCTCTTAGCAGTTAGTTAGAAAATGGTGTGTTTTTAGAATTTGATTTCAGTCTTTTTCCTTGCTGCAATAAACAAGCCTTCTCTTTGAGTAGATTTCTTGTTCCCTCATTATAATCAAGCTTCTTCTGAGTCCATAGAAGTCTAGATTGAAAAACCCTAGTGGTCTATCACCAGCTGAGAAGTGACAAAGAGCAGATCCATCACTTTTACTTATGTATACAACACTGTCACCTCCAAGTTTGTACGAAACCCGGGTTGATAAAGTAAAGTTAGTAGCCCCAAGAGTTGTAGCACTCTTGCTACAATACTGGTTCTCATCAATATGTTAAATATTAATCTAATGAAACAACATATTTAAAGGGGAAATATTTATGTGTGCATGTGTATGAGATTGGTGTCATTATTTTTCTTATGTTGTTACCTTTTATGTACATGTTAAAATTGCAACAATGCTTTTATTGAGTTTATCTACTAAAATAATTAATTTATAGAAAGGAATTTAGTAGAAAATAATTAGCCAGAAGCTGGGGTAAGAAACTAACATGGTATCTAAATTCTCTCTCTAAGGGGGCAATTTATGAAGTACTTCACATATGCATAGAAGCCAAAAATCATACAAGAGTTGTAGGGTTAGTGTAGGACCAACCTTTTGAGGAAATAATAATACTAAAAAAGTAGTAAGAAATGAGGTGATGGTTATATAGTAAAAGTTAATGATAAAGGAATCATACATGGCCATATGTAGTACAACAACATAGGTGACAATAGATGCAAAAAATTGTAGTTTGAATGTCATACACGAGATAAGATGTTGTACAAAACACAACCAAAAGTAAGCAATCACATAGGAGATGACGTAGCACATGGGTATAGAAAATAGTCACCAAGTTCATCCATATAGTTACATGTGATTGTATGGTATTGCATCTAAGAAGTGAGAGGGAATCATTCTAGCTCGAATTAGGAGGAACTTTGGAAGCCAGTGATGTGCTATTTGTATCAAGACTGAATAATAACTTTCTCTCAGTCTTAGTGATGGAGGGTAAAGGATATGAGGTAATGTCTAGGAGTAGGAAAGTGCTCATTCATCCAAAGGATATTAGCCCAAACATAGTAGTGTCCATTTGGGTTAGAGAGGGAAACTTATATAGGTTGAAGGGAAAACTTGTTTAGGCTTTGGTACATGACAATGAAAACCTGTGCAGGTTGTGGTAGAAGAGGATGGGACACTTCGCATCATAGGGAAATGCTAATATTGATAGAGAGTGTCCCTAGTGTCCCAATATTTAGTGTTGAGTAGTATGGTGTTTATAGAGGGTGTTTACTTAGTAAGAATGTTAAGGATGCTTTTTCTTCTAGTGAGAGTATGTCTGAGGGGATTTTGGATCGAAGTCACTTAGATGTGTGTGGATTGATGTCAATGGAATCAATGCAAGGAGCAGTATACTATGTCATTATTATTGATAAATATTCCAATAAAACTTGGATCTTATTCATGAAGACCAAGGATGGGGTCTTCAGTGGCTTTTAGGATTTCAAGGCTTAGGCAGAGAACCAAATAACCATGAAAAACCAAGGTATTGAGGTCAAATAATGGGGAAGAGTACACCTACAATGACTTCAAGGATTTCTACAAGGAGGTAGGGATCAAGAGGGATATGACAAATTTGTGAAACCCTCAATAGATTGGGCTTGTGAAGAGAAAGAATTGATCCATAATCGATTTTGCCCAGGAAATGATACGTGACGAGGATCCATCTATGTTTTTGGGGAAAAGGCATGCAACACTATAGTATATGTGTAAAACATGAGTCCTCGAAGGATATTGGGGGAAGGATCATTGGTTTCCTAGAATAAATCCATGTGTTTGTGGAGAAGAGGACAAAGATGGAGCCTTACATGATCTTCATATCAACACAGAGGATGATAGTTTTGAGTAGAGATGTTAAGTTAGGGGGGAACTTGGCATCTAGGAAGTCTCATGACTTGCCACTAGTAGTCACAGAGGATGAAAAGCATGAGGCTCCTAAGGGAGAAGAACATGTAGAGACTTCCACTTTAGGGATTCAACATTTAGTTCGGAGGAGATAGTAGCTACTTCCAGTTCCTTCTGACGACCCAGGTGGTTTGAGCATACATTAAGAGATGCTAAGGAGCATGTGGAGGTTCCTAGGAGCACATTTTAGGAGAGCATGCCTCTTAAGAGGTTTTTGAACTACCTAAGATTAATGACTAACATCATTGAGGAGTCAAAAAATAAAGAGCTTTGGACGAAATCCATGTTGAAGGATGATGCATGGGACATTTTAGACAAGGTCAAAGGGGAGGCTGATTACATATGGTTCTTCTAGAAGTATCTTCCTCACTAAGAGGGAGTGTTGATGATAGTAGCACTGGACAATTACTTCCACACAATTCTAAGTGTCTTGACGAGTGGAAGTCATCCAAAAGGAATTATAACCTTAACAATTATTTTAGTTAATAGAAATATTAAAGCAAATGACTTTTACAAGAAAAAGTGAGTTAATCTAATGAAATGCAAAATGTTATTTGCATTGGTGAAATAAATGAATATCAATTGTTCATGTCAAATGACGTTGAGATCTAATCTCAATCATCAATCACTTTGCAGACTAGGGTTGTGAATTTGGCCAATACCTCAAACTTGTAAAAAGAAGGCTAAGCTAAGGGAAAAGACACATCTAGAGGGAACAAGACAATAAGGCAGTGAGATCTCAGTGATTGGGTGGAGAATGATATTCATCCAAGTGTGTAGAGTCTAAGGAGGAAGAGCAAGGGATAGAAAGGGAGAATGATCCAACAACGAACAATATTGAAGGAGAAGTTTTGCAAAGGGTTTGATCAGTTAGAATAACTCTAGGTTTTGTTGTTTATACTTTTCCTCAGAGGGTCATTTTCCTAAGAAGGAAGCCCTTGTATAATGAAGATTAATTTAACGAAATAATATATTTAAAGGGCATACATATATGTGTGCATACATGTATGAGATTAGTGTCATTATTTCACTTTTCTTGTAAAATATTTTTCTTATGTGTTAATATTCAAACAATGATTTTATTCAATAAATTTATAATAATAATTAATTAAAA
>APFE031667532.1:0-50122 GCA_000404065.3 Pinus taeda
GTTTAGCTCTTTTACACTGCCCGAATGCCTTTGATCCAAAAATGGCATTTCAATTGAGAGAAAGAAACATTGCCACACTCAAAGAAATGCAGGATAGTGAAATAGCTATAGAAGCTAATCTGTTGGTCAAAAGGTCAAAGTTGAAAGAAGAAGTGAGGGATAACATAGAGAAGGAACATCTAACATCTTCAGAAGTGAAGCTTGACATTTTGGTAACAATAATGGAAGAAATGATGCAGAAGATCACCATGAGAGATGAACTTCTTGTTCAAAAACACCATGTCCCACTTATTACAGAAGAAGAAGAGGTTGTTGACCTTAACCATTCTGCTGCTAATCTCAGTTACCATAGATTGATTGTTTTATGTATTCATTTATGGATAGTCATGAAGATGGATTTGTAGATCAACCCATGGAGGATCAATCTGCTAATCTAATGTGTATGTTTGATGTCGTTCCTTATAATGATGAGTTACCCAAGTATGATCAGTATGATGATGATTATGTTGTTGATATAGAATCTGACTCTACAAGGCAATCAACGACATGTTTTTGGGAGGAAAAACCTTCATTACATCAGCTCAGATGTAACACTCAGCCTATGCATATCAATCATGACAACAATGAAGAGAATCCAGAAAATTTCAAATCAGGTGAAAGGTCTTTGCCTTTATGTTTTACTTCATTTCAATTACTGAGAGAAAACTTTCCTAAGATTACAAATCAACAACCTTTTAGTTTTGATGTTGATCACAGAGAAGACCATAAAATTATTGACCAGGACTCCTTACCTTTGTGTTTCTCTTCTTTCAAAATAATAAAAGCAAACTATAAGGTTACCAAGGAAGAAAATAAGCAAGTTAACAACAATTTTCAACCTTCTCTTGAAGTTGTTGAGAATTTTGTTTGCAATATATAACCTTTTTTTCAGTCCACAATCATTGTTACCAAGCAACATTCAATTTGAAAATGTATTAGAAAGTGTGGAACATGAAGAGTTTATAGAAAATCATGTAGCCTCATTGGAACCAATGTATTATAAGTTGCAACAGTCCTCTCAAGTTCTCCTTGATCCAATAGCTGATGTTGTGGATGATATCTATAGTCAAAGTCCTTCTCCATTAGTTAATTGTGAGCTTCAAAACAAAGATGACACGAATTTAATCAGGAAATTGGATTCATTGTCTTGTTCAGTAGGATTCTCGTTACACAGTTCACCCAAAAATTTGCAGTCTACATCTGTTTTTCTTGAGAATGAAAAACTTCATTTTATAAAACAACCAATGACTTAAAAGGAAGAATATTTTTGTCTCGTTGTTGATCATCAAGAAAATGTAGTCATTCATGAGTTTCAATATCCTTTTGTCAAGTTGCTGCAGTCATAAAGGGAGATGAGCTTTATTATATTTATGGATCATGTACACATATTTAGTGGACACTTGGACTAGCCTAGATTTTGTTTTTCTGCTTTCTCAAGGAAAGTGTGAGTAGGACTCAAGTAAGTAGCCATTTATTGGATTGGTTACATTGGAACGATCATTTCGCATGATTGTACATATGTCTCTAGCAAGTGGGTGGTTGTCATCAGGATTTGAAGCCCTCAAGTCTCGGTGATGTGCTGCCATCAATAAGTTTAGTTGGTAGTCAATTTTAGTTTGTCAGTCAGCTTTCAGTATTGAGTTTATTCTTTTATAATTTTCGACTCCATGCCCAATAGATACGGCTACTTGGTCTACGGTGTTCTTGACACCTCACAAGGAGCTGCCATCCCCATCTAGAGCCAATGTTAGTGCTTGTTAGTCATGTCAGTCAGCGATGATAAAATGTGCTCTTACAAAGTTTTTTTTTTACTAGGGTATTAGGTTAAATTTTTATGGTTTCAAATAGCTTTTCAATAAACATTTGGTCACTAGTTAGGGAGGTTCAATGTTTACTACTCCTTTCAGTTCCATGGTCAATCAACACCATCATGGTCAAGTGAAATTACTGTTGGAAGAATCCAATAGTCATTATGGTCATAATTCATGTCATAAGTCGATGTTGGGTTACCACTAGGTCATAGGGTTAGTTTCTTGAAAATTGGTCCTGTCACCATTAAAATAATTTTATAAAGGAGTAGTGAAAGTCAAGTTGTCAATAAATATTTTAAAGAATGTTTTTATCTTAATCATAATGTAATAGTTTCATAAAGTGATAAGGTTGCAGTTTTGAAGATACAACAAATTAGATTGTGAAATGTGTATGGTGGGTCCACTACACCATGCAAAGGAAAATTGATTTTTGCAAGCTATAAAGGAGCAAACATCATGTCCATTTTCTCATTCCACTTTCAAGAGACATCCCTCTACCAAGAAAACTCACTCACACTCACCAAACGCCATTTCTTGCCATACAAAAGTGGATTTCTTTTGTTGCGCTATTCTTTTCTCTTGCTGCGTTGAGATTTTGCCCAAAGTGTTGTGTTTTTCCAACATGAGCTCCAATCTTCGTTGTTGTAGGTTCCATCATCAAATTCAGGTTTTATCTCATCAAATTCAAATAAGTGGCCTCAATTTCACCTTGTTTGTGCTTCAGTTGTGCTTGGAAAACTCATTTCCCTGTCCTAGGGTTTTGAGTGCATTTTGCTTAGTTTCATGATATCCATGATGAATTGATAAACAAAACTCTTATTCTTAAGATCAAACACACACACACATAAACACACACACATATCATTATTATACAATCCTAAACACTCCCCATCAATCCAATTCCTCAATTTCATCATTTTCCCACAAACCCTAGCTTAAACTACACTTTCCTAGGCTAGGATTGTGTTTTCCCTCTTTGAAGCCCTTCACCTCACTCAAATCCTGAAATTTCACTTCCCCTAACTCCCTAATGTCCCTCACTATTTCCCCAAAATTTCGCAAGAATTTACAAGCTCCCTATCCTTTTCATTTCCCTCAATTTCCTCAAACTACCCAAATCCCTTGTTTTTCACTTCAATTAAAACCCTAATTCCTCTCCCATTGAGCTAGGGTTTGCCATGGAGTCTGAATAATATAAACAAAACAGGCCCAAATGAGGTTATATCAGTATATATGAGTAAAATTCAACACAAGAGATAATGTCTTCACCATTTCTCAAGAAATCATTCCAAGAGACAAATCATTTGCTAGACATAGGGACAATTTTGATTCAAAGTATATTTCTGACCCAATGGAGATGAATTTTACAAAAGTGAAAGAGAATTTTGTCAATAATATGTCAATACACAAAAACCTCCTTCAGTTTATGGACATGTGTTATTATTTGGGAGAAATTCCAAAAATACAGCTGCCACAGGAGAGTTGCTGCACTTCTGGGGTAGTCTTGGGAGATTTAATTTTTACGTATCTTGGAGCTAGTGTGTGCAGTTATTGATGACTCTATTGTGTATAAGACATCCCTATATTTCCAACCATACCACTTTCAACCCAAAATGCCTCTAGTAAGGCCTCCAAATCACTCTCCAAACATTTCGATGTGTTTTTGATGCGAGCACGCTCCGATTTTCCAATGGTAAGCGACCAAATTCAAACTTCGATTCTGAACAAATGGGAAACTATTTTGGAAAAATGGATGACAGGTTTCTTCCTAACATACTAAATAACAAAAACCTCTCTCAGTTTTAGCAAAGCGTTATGGTTAGATATATATGGCTCCATCGTTGAGCCCTATTTTTGTTAAAAAAAACCAGATTTTTCTGGCAATTTTGAGACAGTTAGAGGGTCAAAAATGCAACGTGCCCCTCTCTGCGCTTTTGATGGGTAGCTCCAAATGATGTTTTGTTTGCATATCTAGATTCATCATGACTTATATATCACATTTAGCCTGATGGAGCAGACGTTTAGTAGGTTTTGATAGGTGAAGATGGCAAAAAACCACCTAAAAATCACCTTTCTGCCCTCCTATTGAAGACTACGTTGTGTTTCTAAGAGTACTAATGGGAGAATGCAGATTTGAGGGGCTAGAAGTAACATTTTCAGCTCCTGAAGAGTCCATAATGTAGCAGACATCCATAACTTTCCAATGATCCATCAAGATCATAATTTGGACTTCAGGAAGGCCTTCGAAAACCAGTTCACCCAAATTCACAGTGTTTTCTCTAGGCTCTCTATGTTTTTGGCTGATTTTGCTGTGTTTTTTTCCTGTGACAGCTTTTCTTCAGCTTTATCAATTGGATTCGACTTTTTATGGTGTAATTTATTAACCTTGATGTAATTCTGATGTAATAATGGGTAAATAGTCTTGTTAAAGTTGTTTTTATGTAAATTTAGGCTTCATTAATGGGAATGGTTTGAGTCAAAGTTTAATTGAAGGAGTTTTTAAACCTCCCTAGACATTAAGGTTTGGCTGGAACACCTCATGTAGTAGTTCCTAGGCTCATGGATTTGACCCTAAGAGCAAGGAGGTGTTGTTTTGGTTTATATGTATCATTTCCTTAGTCATAGAATAGGTTGGACATCAAAGGAGAGAAGACTTGTAGCTTGTACTTGGACATTTTATTCAGGAAATCAAAGGAGCAGTTTGCAACTATTATCTAGGAATTCATGTGCAATGAGTTTGTGATGATGTATTTTCTTTGTTTTAGTTTTATTTGAATGATATACATCTCTCCTTTCATATCTTGTTTCTTCAGTAGTTTTCCTTAAAGTTTATAAACATGATTATTTGCATAAAGCTATGTTTTTATGGGAATATAATTTTGTGCAGTTTTCCTTCTTACTTAATGAATTCATGATGCTCATGCTCATTAATACATTTTCTTCCTCCAAACACTACACTACACCAACAAACCCTAAAGCCATCACAAATTTATTGCTACCTTGCTCCTCTATATCTTTCCTGTTGTAACCCTTTAATCCTTTGACCTAGCTACCTGGTTTTCATTCCTTGTCCAACATCAAAACCTAAAACTTTCAAAACCCTACCTGAGCCTAACATATCTAGCCTAAAATCCTTTCTCATTCCAGTCATCATTGGTTGTGAATTCATAGAGAGATCCCTCTTTGGTTTAGCAGGGCTAGTTGTTGAACCATTAGTGGTTTTAGATTACCTCCTTCTATTTCCCTTCTCAGCCTTGGGGTGTTGTGGAGGATAAAATTATCAACCTAAGATCTACTAAGGAGTATTTCCACATGAAGGATGTTTTTCTGCGGTCAATTAATTGATTTTAGAACTTTAACAAAAATAAATAAAAAAGGGGTAATCTAGGAAAAAGGGTTTACCAAGTATCCATGAACAACAATATACACCCCAGCCGAAACCAAGGACTTAACGTACGGTGACCAATCTCCCCAAATGCTGTGTTCGATATATCATGTTTACAAGGTAGCTGACTCAGTTACATGTGGCTAATAGATAGCAACCTAGTGGGGTCTCCCAATATATACACGATGATACAGGGAGCACAAGTTCGTGTTATTGTTGTCTAATGCAGAACCGTTCGATAAGAGCATTCCCATATACTTATCATACTGAAGTGCCTCCGATATACTCGAAATTACTAGAGAACCTTCTATATACTTCCATACTAGGACATGATTTCACCCTCGAGATACACTACAGGCAGTTAATGACAACTGCTATGTTTAAAGACGCTTGAACACATTTGTAGCCTAGACCTCTATATATTTGCATTAAGTTCCAAATGATCCTTAGGTTAATTGAGGTAAATTTTAAGTTTATCTTGAATTAAGTTTCGGTTTTAAGGCTCAAAATGATGTCACCTGAACACCTAAGATGCAACTATATAAGAAAAGGAAAACTTTTCATTTATATGAAAGCTAGACTAATTAAGGGAAGAAATTTCTATCAATAATGCATAAAAAAAATGCTTCGTGTAAAATGCCTCCCACTAACTTTCACTTTCATATTCCAAGTGCAATGCCAAAAGTGAAAAAGATTTTCACTTTTCACTATCCTAAATGAAACTTCTCGAAAGCAAAATGATTTTGACTTTACTAAGATGCATTTATATGAATCATGATTTTCTTTTTGTTTTGAATGATTTGATGCACCTAATACAGTCTTTAGGTTTGAAATACCGAAAAATGTGATCTATTTTCAATGATGAATCTCAAAAAACAACTTTTCAATCAACTAATCTAATGCATTTTTGTGAAAAGTAAATTTCGAAATACAAGCTAAAACAAATGCAAAACTATGTTTTCAATGATTTCCACATAAAACAACATTGAATCAATCACAAAAACAAACATGTCAATGAAACCAACAAGCAACAAGTGATGACCAATTGACTAGAAACCCTAGAACTCAATCAGATTTCACTTTAAAGCCATTGAGACACAATTTGCAAATTAATCAAGACAATCAATCAAAAACTGACAAATCCAAGCATACAAGATAGGAAAAGACCTTAGGGGCCAAGACACATTGGATTCTAAGGAATAAACCTTAAAAATTCTCACATTCAAGGATCATCGCTACTTTATATACCCAAACCCGTGATGATTTGGTTATCATCGTTATTTTTCATAGCCAAACCCGCGATGGTTGGGGTCATCAGCACTACTTCGTATAGCAAAAGTAGTGATGATTTTCAGTGTGACCAAACAGTGAAGATTTTTTTTCATCGCGACTGTACAGGTAAAAACACGTGATGCCAGCGCGACTGTTAGAGATAAACCCATGATGGGCGAGGAATATGGGAAAAAACAAAAAATATTCCAAGGAACAATGAAAACTTAGTACTCTAAAGCAGTAATGAGTGATGGTATAAATCCAAACTGATGTAGACAAGCCGAGAAATCGATGGTTGGTCTAACTAGTCAAAGGATCCGATTGAAGGAATGGATGGAAAGGGTTGTAGCCTCCCTAGTGGAGTCGCCAATTTTTGTCTAGGTAATCCTCTCGGTGTATAGAGACAATCCCGCTAGCCCAATGAGTGGGACTAGCAACCTACGTGACAATCTACTGGACACTTTCCTAAGTTACAATTGAAATAAGAGACAAATAAGATGGTCTACCTCGTTCTAATGCTATCACGCCATCCTTTGTTGAAGACCTTGAATCACTTGCGTCATGGATTTGTTCCTGCTTCTCACATTGTTTATACATCTACACAAAAGATCGAGACACAACAAGGCATGCAAATACAAATAGCATATTCAAAAGTAACCTACTTAACAGATCAAGGAGCGTTAAGGAAAATGATACATACACATACATATTTGTGGAAAATGAACTAGCAATTGTATATTAATAGAATAAAGGAGGAAGCATACAACCAAGCCTTGATGTCATTAGGCTCTCCTTGAATGAATGTCCAAGTCCAAGCTAAGCTCTCCAAGTACTTCTTCTCCAAGCCAAATGAGTAGCATATATGCACAATCTTAGCATAAGGTTCAAATAGAGAAATACCAACCATTTGGGAATGGGAAAAGATGAATATATAGGCACAGAAAGGGAGTTAGGATCTCTCCAAATATAGGAGTAGACCCTCATCTCAAGGAGGTAGCTCATAGGGATAATACCAAAAGGCCAAGTTGAGATAAATTGAACTCATCCACACCAAACAACCTCCAGCTTGTCACTCTGGAAGCTTCTAGATCTTGAAGTTTCTCATTCTTTTTGGAAAAATTGCCTTTTAGGGATCATTACAGGTATTCAAGAAAACAAAGTGATGGCATCATAAGGTTAGTATAGTGCAACTAGCAACCATCATGGTTTTCAATGTCATAAAAATGATGATTCTAAAATTATTGTTTTAGAGCCATTTCCTTCAAGGGAAGCTCAAGGCATTTTCTAATCAGTGTTTTAGGGAGGATCTGAGCTGCATATCTGAATGAGTACACTGCATGATGATCATGTTTCAGGAACTTTAGGGTATGTTACAAGGAAGTGTGGGAGGTGTGACACAATACTGTGTAACAACGTCCTCTTCCTATGAAGGATGAAGAACTTGTGCACTAAGGAGAGCTTCATTGTTGTAAGGTTGAAATCGATCACTGGAAAGGAGCGTTGGCCAATTAAATGACCACTGGTAAAGAAGAGTAACACTAGTAGTTGTGTAAAGCAACACTTCATCAAGTTGAGGAGCGTTGAATCCTCTTGACCTATGAAAAACGATTCAGTGCCACTTATGACTCTTTTCGCTGAAAGCCAATTGAAACTGTTACCGCTGAAAGCCGATTACAACTGTTGCCGTTGAAAGCTAATTACAAATGTTGCCACTGAATTTTGTGTAGAGCTAACGTGTAACACAATGAATAACCACATTGGAGCTATTTTATTTTGTACTACTGCCTGTTAGTATTGTGTCCAAGCAGAGTGGGTATGTGTGCCAACATGAATGAGGTCTTAAATGATTTTTCTATGTTTGAAAGAGGGGAGGAGTTGTATGACAATTGTTTGAGTTGTGTGACATTTTTTTGTTTATGCACAATTGTTGTCGCATCAAGTGTGTGTGGAGTCTCAGAATGGAATTTGGAGTGAATAAGTGGGATGTTGCCAATAAGTATGTATTCTCAGACGTCTTTGACATTGATCCTTTTGATGATGCCTTTTTCATGAGGCCATTTGGAGGCATTTTTGGCTTAGGTAGTATCTTTGTGTCAGAAAATTTTTTAGACAAACAATGTAATTTTATTGATGATAAAGAGTATCATGAGCCTCAATTTACTCCACAGGATCCTGGTATTAAAGAGATGCCCATTGTTCATAAGTAAGGGTGTAAACAATTAAGTTGGGAATTTGTCGTTAACAATCTTGATGATGATCAATGTAACATAATACTGAGAGCACAACAAAGATAAAAAGGAAACCAAAGTGTGTTCAAGGAAACTAACAATTCTTATCCAAGGCAATCATCATCTCAAAGTTCCAAAGTAATGTATGGAGGAAAAAATAAATCATACTATATATCCTTAATAATAATGAGAATGGAATTTAATGGGGTGACTCACAAGGAGCACATGGAATCAAATAAAACCTTGTGTGGGTGGAAAGTTTCTCATGCTTAGATAATTGATACTGGAAGTATTTCTTCAAGTAAGATTGCACTCAATGGAGCATTATCTATCACCAATGATCAAGGCAAACCACATCAAGTGGCTATGTTAAGCCAAGGAAGGAAAAACATGACTTTGGGTGAATATCTCCATTAAGAGGGGAACTTGGATTAATGGAGAAATCAATCTTTTGTGGATTAATTTATTTGATTGTTTGTTGTTGTAAGTTAGGATTGAGTTCTTTTGTTTAGGCCCTAGATCCTATAATTTAGCTAGTGGTTCAAACCACCCAACTAATGTATGATTTTATATGTACAAGATTTTGATTGAATGAAGTGTGTTGAGTGCTTAGACATTCTCCAACTGAAGTCTGACTCACCTGGAGAGCCTTTTGATTTTATCTAAAGTTTGGTTGTAACTACTTGTCTATGAATTTGATCTGTGTGATGATCATGTTGTTGCTTGTCATTTGATGAGTTCCCATCTTGCAAAGATATTATATGCAGTATTGAAGATAGATTGATCCTATTGGGATTAGGGACTAATCATATTTATGCTTGATATTTTCATGTCTATGTATGGTTGATGATGATTTAGTGTTATTGTGGTTGTGAAAGGCTTGACAGAGATGTTGCAGTGTTTGCATACTAATGTGCCTGCTATAGGGGTTTTAGAATCATTAGTGAAGCAAGATAATGACTGCATTCTTATTTAAGGGCTATCATTATTATAGTGAACATAGTTCAGTCTTAGAGCGCTAATATGACAGAGTCCTTGGTTAATTGACTCCTTTTATTGTAGAATTGATGTTTGTACAACTAGTTGTCTATGATGATGTTGTTATGAGTTAGTTGTTTCTTGGCATTAATGTGTTCATATTATGTTGAGATATGTATGGCAGAGTCATTGTGGTTTTGATGTTTGCTAATAGTGGTTTCCATGTTGATTATAATGAGGCTTGATGTGTTGAGTTACATTGAAAAGATGATTAGTTTTTTGAGTTCATTTTGATGGGCATAATGTTATATGTGGGTCCAATTTGAAAATTAGATGAAACGTTGCCTACCAGATTTGAGATTATTATAGGTAGTCCCACTATGAAATATTTTGAAGTGTGGATCATAAGAAGTCAGAGAGAGTAATGGTTTCCTTTCAGTAGTAGTCAAAGAATTTATTGGAGGTAACACCCTCCAACAAGTAGGAGCCTGCACACTGATAAAATCTTGCACTAGTGCAAGATGTAAAAGAAAGATTTTTTAATAATATTTAAAGACGAAGCATACAACAACATCTGTGGTTTTTCCCAGTTGGGTTTTCCACCAAAAAATCAAGTGTCTCTATAAGATGACGTGTTTACTGATTTATTAATGTGCTTTTATTATTCATATGCTTTTATATGTGGCTCATAGTTTACACGTGTTATATGGATATGCTTAGCTGAATTTTTTATTAACATTGTAAAAGAAAAGTAAAATTAGTAATTGTACGAAACATTGATTCACCCCCCCTCTTTTAGTATTTATAACATCATCATCATCAATATTTTCATCCTCATCATTATCACCATCGTTTTCATTATCATCATCATCATCACATAGATTGTCCAACATATACCAAAAGAGATTTCAACTTCATCTTTGTCGTCATGGCCATTGTCATCATCGTTTTCATGATGATGATGATCATAATCATTGTCATTGTCATCGTTGTCATCATCATCATTGTCATTATCATCATTTTCGTAGTTGTCATCATCCTTGTCATTATTGTTGTTTTGATCATCATCATCATCATCGTCATCATCATCCTTGTCATTGTCATCATTTTCATCATCATCATTGTTGTCAATGTTGTCATCGTCATCATCATAGTCAATGTCATTATCATCATCATCATCATTGTCGTCATTTTTAAAATTTATCATCATTGTCATAATTATCATCCTCATTCTCTTCATCATTTTCAATATTATCATCGTCATCATTACCTTCGTCATCCTCATCATCGTCATTGTTAGTATGGAAATTTCTGGAAGGTGTACAAAAAGTTTCCACTTTAGCTACTAGTGATAGATAGCCCTAACAACCAAAAATATAAGTAAAAGAAAAACATACTCTATAGCATTCATCTAATAACTTCAGATCTGCAAAAAATTAGTTAAGTAAAACCCTACAAAAGTGATCACATAAACTGAAATGCAAACTAGAAACCCCACAGATATAACTAATGAAATTGTTGAATTTTTATTAATGAGAAATAATACACCTGATGGAGCAAGACTAGTGAGACTTTGGGCCTGTAAATCCTCCTTAGTGGGAGGGTCCTTTTATGTTCCCTTTGCTATTGCAAACTAGTTTCTCTCTTCTCCTTTGCAAGTGGGAAAAAAATAAAAGAAGATTAGAACTCCAAAGTGGGAGTTTGAATGGCTTGAGATGATAATGACAACGATGAAATGGTCATGTGGGCAGAGCGAGGGAAAATACCTCTCTAATTATAATAAAATGCTAGGATAGATCTAGGTATAGTCAAACAATATAATATTATTAGAACAAATCAATATCTAACTATTAGGTTTATTTATTATATTTGAGAGAGGAAAACATGAATGGAATGGTAAAAAAATATTTATTTAGTGAACTAACTCCAAAAATAATGATTAATTGAGTTAATTAAGATAAATAGTTAAAGTAATTAATAAATAAAAATGATTTATTAATTACTTTAAGGAGATATGGTCAAAAAGAGTTAGAAATAATTACTAAATAACGATTTAATAATGATTTCATGAGAGAAATGTTTGATGATTAAGGAATAATAAATAAATAATGATTTATTTAATTATCTAATGGTAATGTTGTTAGGAATAATTAATAAATAGTGATTTAATAACTATTTCAATGTTATATTAAATAATAATAGTTTATTTAATTATTCTTACTGGTTTTTGGGTTATTTTTAGAAATAATTTAGGAAAATAGTCCTCTAAATTATTTCCTAAGGTGAAAGTGGGTTTTAATGTGTAAAAACTCATACTAGAGGGTGTATTTTCAATCTTCATAGTGGAAAATGGCTAGGTGATCACTTTTTATGTGATAAAAATCATCATCATCATCATCCTAAACATCAATGTCATTATCATCTTCATGATCCTCATCATCATCACTGTCATTATCATTGTCATCATTTTTATTGTCATTATTGTCATCACCATCATCATCATTGTCGTCACTATTTTCATCCTCATCATTATCATCATGAATATTGTCATCCTTGTTATCTTCGTCATCATCATCATTTTCATTATCATCGTCGTCATCATCATCATATAGATAATCCAATAAATATGAAATTATATTTCAACTTCATCATTATCATCATCGCCATCATTTTTGTCATCATGGTTGTTAATTTCATCATTGTCGTTGTCATCGTCATTAGCATCATCATCATTGTTCTCATCATCATCGTCATCATTGTCGTTGTTGTCATCATCATTGTCATCACCATCATCATCCTCATCTTTGTCATCATTGTCATTATCGTCATTATTTTCATCATCGCCATTATCATAGTCATTGTCATCATCATCATTGTCATTGTCATCGTTGTCATTATTTTCATCATCTTTGTCATCACCACCACCATCATCATCATTATCATCATCCTCATCATTATCTTTATCATACTCATCCTTGTCATCCTCAATATCATCATTGTCGTCATCATCCTGACATTGATGTCATCAACATCACCATATTGATCATCTTCCTCATCATAATCACCATCATTATCATTGTTATTTTCATTGATATGGATTGGATTATTATATTGTTTTTCATCCATCTTGATGCTTTCATATTGGAAAAGGTGGAGTAATTAGCGCTTAGGACCATTTTTACTAGCGGGACCAGTTTGGTAAATTGGGTTATGAAACTTTTCGAGAGCATTTTGAAGAATCAAACAATGTTTTTGGGGGGTAAAAATTTTGTCGCTACAACACCATACCTTTTTTCTATTCTACACACATGTACCTTTCTAATGAAATAATAATAATGTCAATTAGAGTTCGTATGCGAAAGTTATGCCACTCTGAAGTTGACCTTCATGGTTTTACCACCATAATTCAAGAAGATGCCATGTCAATCCACATTATTCATGAAAAATGGGCTAGTCACATGATTATGATATATAAGACTCTATAATAATCTATATTGTAACTCTAATTAAGGATTGAGGTAGTCAAACCTAACCATTAATAGGCTATTAGGCTATGTTATAACTGAGCCATTAGGAGGAAAAGGGGTTCCATTCTTTCGAGTGCATGTGTTCCATCGCTGAAAAAAATAACCAAGAGGGATATGAGATAGAGCAAACAAAGAGAATTTGTGCATTGTAGTAGCCCATAGGCCATATGCCATACTTCTTTGTATTCACACACATTTTCTTTTTAGAGAAAGAGAGCAAAGCAACCTCTTCAAGCTACATTTCCCCGAAAGAGTTTCCCAAATCATATCTTGTGTCTAATGTGTATACAAGCTTTTATTTCGTTGTTCTCTATTTTCTGCATAAGTTTAATTCACATACATACACTAATAATAATAATCTACCAATCTTATTTGGTAAAATAACCAATTTAAAATTCTTTACTACTTTAAGAAGCAAAAAAAAAACCCACATATCCCAATAAAACAACCTGTGAAGTGCCTCCCTACTCTAACCAACCCATTAAAAAAATAGTATTTTGCTCATGACTATTTAGTCTTTTGCATAGGGAAAAAGTAAATGAACTAATTACAATCTTATGAAAGTGAAAATTCACTAAAATAGTACATGAATCCTTTATTTTTTATATTATTTATTCAATTAGAAAACAAAAATAAAATTTTGTGTCTTTGGGATGTAGTTTACATAATTGGATGCGTATCTTTCTGGTCAGTGTTGGATTCATAGGGATTTTCATTTCTTCACGTTGGCTTTGAGAACAAGAATTTTTAATTCTTCACGTCTATAAGTTGATAGAGAATGGGGTGACTTATAAGATGGGCTTTGTATACATGTCATGTTTGTGGTTTACATTAGAATTGCAACAACCGTATACTCCTCAAGTGAAGTTGTGAATGGACGTTGAAAGGGCCTTTCCATAGATAAGGTGGGGACACTTTGCTTCCTTCTATTATTGTGGTTGTCCTCTTGTAAATTTCATGATATGCTTTCAAATCTGTGATTGGACGTTGAAAGGACCTTTGCTTCCTTCTATTATTGTGGTTGTCCTGCCTATACATCTCGTTTATTATTGTGATTTTTATGTGTATACATCTGCTTTTTTAAAGTGGGGGTGCAATTTTATTTTTTTTACACGTGCAAAGATTAAACTTTTACCTCATAGTTAGGTTCGAGTTTTATTATTATTATTTTGAGTCTGGTATTATTATTATTTTAAAGGGGTTGGTTATGAGTTTGAGTTATTTATATAATTTCTATCACTTTTAGACAAAATTGTAACATTCATATTACAATATAATTATCTCTTTATATATAAATATAAATAGTTGAAAAGTTTCATATATAAATATACCTAATTTTGAGTTAATATTTTTTTTCCCATATGGATTATTGCAGTTTACATAGAATATTATTAATTGAATTTTTTTCTCCCTAACGTGCGTATTTTATTGTTGATGTAGCACATTTTGGTTAGGGACTTACATATAAGGAGTTCGTCTTTAGTAAGATCTTTATATGTTTGGGTATTGTTATCACTCAAAGACATTGTCTGATATTTGAGTTAAAGGATTTAAATTTATGGATAATTGGTTTATATTAATGCTTTTTATAATGTTAATTTGTTATTATAATTTTACAATGGATTGGATTGGTATTGTTAATTAATTTTTTCTTTATTTTTTTAAATCATATATATATATTTATATAATTTGATATTGATTTAAACACTATTTTAGTACTATGATAAATAGATTCCATATATAAATGTCATTAATTGACTTTTAGAATTCCTGGTAGTAAAAGCTTCATATCCATAAAGATAGATCAGATTATATCTTTGTCATTATATAATTTCTGGATTATTATAATGTAAAATTTTTTTTAAATATATTAAATGTTGTAATTTATTTTAAAATATTTTAATTAAAAAATTATTTAAAATTATATTTATAAGTAATTATTGTTTTTTATTTTGGAATAAGTTTTATAATTTTATATAATTATTAAGTAAATAGTAAGGATTCAACTTCCATTAAATATTTTAGAATATTTTAATATTAATTATAGATTAAAAATTGAGATTTATCTCAACAATAGTTATGACAAAGTTTATTTCCCATAACTTTCATTTTCCATAAAAACATAAATATTTGGTAAAATATCCAAATATCAAATATGATATTGAAATTAAAATATCTATAAATTTAGAACTAATTGATTTTAAATTTGATCCTAAAATATCTCAATTTTTTTTCAGAGTAGAAAAACATATCATAACTTAGCTAAGCAAAGATAGCAATAGATAACCATCACTACTACGATCAGCCATCACTGCTACTATGTGTGAATTCAAGTTAACTCATCACTATTATTCAAAAACAACCACACCACTAGAATTACTCACTAATAATTTATAAACAAATTAACTCATCACTATTATTCAAAAACAATCACAATAATTTATAAACGAGTTAACTCATCACTATTATTCAAAAACAACCACACCACTAAAATTACTCACTAATACTTTATAAAAAAGAAAGAACTTTCCCTCCGTTAAATACCTATGGATCTTGATAATCTCCCCCCAAAAAATCACAATCTTACAATCAGAATATCGTGTTTTTTCTGAAGTAGTGAAAGGGATTGTACTTGAATCCAAGAGTGTGGGCATTACAAAAGCTAGAGATTGCGTACAATCAAGGTTCGGCGATCAACATCTTCATAATTTATGCAGACACAACAATATATTAACTCCCATGCTGCTGCGTCCTCTACTCCACTGGGATCTCTTCGAGCAGAGAGTTGAGACAAGTCTCATCTGCCGCATCCATGGCAACTAATTCCTTCACAAGCTTGCCTACTCCTTTTCTACACATTTCAATTGCATCATACTCTGTTAGGGTCCCTGGTTACCATCCTCACCTTACAGTTGTGTTCCCTCTAAACACTGCAGAAGAGAAGGCCACCGCCATTAAGTCATCCAAGAACAAACCTGCTCATGTGAACGGCGTGGGATCTCAAAGTCATGACTTCAAATCCACGTTCTCCGCTGCCCTTCTAGGCAAAACCCCTTCTGGTGTCCTGAGAAATCTTATGTTGCGGTCCTTAGCAGCGCATTTGTGCAATGCCGTGGACGATTTTATCAATAATTATTTGGAGAAAGTGCCTCTGAGACCTTGGGTGGATCCACGCCTAGTTTTGGCCGACAACTTCTCTCCGGTGGAGGAGACGGGACCCGTAGAGTGTGTTAAAATAGAGGGTACTCTCCCCGCATGCCTCGATGGCGTTTACATCCGCAACGGACCGAACCCAAGATTCATGCCCACGAGCGGTCACCATCTGTTCGATGGCGACGGGATGCTTCACGCCATCAGATTCAAGAACGGGCGCGCAACGCTGTGCAGTCGTTTCGTGCGCACGCACAAATTCGTTCAAGAAGACATGGCAGGACGCCCCTTGATGCCCAACGTCTTCTCCAATTTATACACCTCGGGTGCCACATTGGCCAGGGGAGTGTTACTCGCCGTTAGAGTGGCTATCGGCCTCTTCGATCCCTCCAATGGCGTGGGATTGGCCAATACGAGTGTTTTATATTTCAATCACAAATTCATGGCTCTGGCGGAATCGGATCTTCCATATGTGGTCAGGCTCACGCCACGTGGCGATGTCGAAACCCTTGGAAGATCAGGTTTCGACGAGAGGCGACAATCCATGTGCATGACGGCGCACCCCAAAATCGATCCCGGCACGGGCGAGCTCTTCGCGTTTCGTTACGGCCCTTTTCCTCCGTTTCTCAATTATTTCCGAGTGTTGCCCACCGGAGAAAAGGAGCCCGACGTCGGAATTTGGTCGATGCGACGGCCGTCGTTTATTCACGACTTTGCGATCACCAAGCAGTATGCCATATTTCCCGACACTCAGATTGTGGTGAAAGTCATGGACATGATTCTGGGAAGGGGCTCTCTCGTGGGTTGCGACGCCGCCAAGGTGCCGCGGCTCGGCGTTCTCCCGCGCTACGCAACGGACGAGGCGGCGATGAAATGGTTGGAGGTCCCGGGCCTCAATTTCCTCCATTCACTCAACGCGTGGGACGAGGGCGACGAGATCGTGTTAATTGTGGCCAATTCGTGCCCGGTGGACCACGTTCTGGAGCGAACCCATCTGGTCCATTCAACAGTAGAGATGGTCCGCATAAATTTGACAAACGGAACTGTGTCCAGAGAGCCACTGTCTTCAAAATGTTTGGAGTTCGGGGTCATCAATCCCCGGTTCGTTGCGAAGAAGAACAGGTACGCATACATGTCGATAGGAGCACCGTTGCCTAAATTCTGCGGCGTCGTTAAACTCGACTTTGGTATGGTGAAAGCGACGGCTGCCAAGGAGTGCGTGGTTGCCTCGAGGTTGTATGGCGAAGGTTGCTTCGGCGGTGAGCCCTTCTTCGTCTCCAGGACTTCCGATTTAAAGGCAGAGGAAGATGATGGGTATATTGCGGCCTTTGTCCATAATGAAGGGACGGGCATTTCCAGCTTTGTGGTGATGGATGCGCAGTCTCCCACGTTAGAAATCGTTGCCTCCGTTGAGCTCCCTGTAAGAGTTCCCTATGGATTCCATGGGCTTTTCGTGAGTGATCGAGTCTTGCGTAATCAAAGTGAATCTTAATTTATTGATTATCAAATTTTATTAGTGAGTTGTGGATTGATTAGTTTCTGTGGTATTTAGTTTCAATTAAGTTTTATTTTTAAATTTTAAAGGGAGTTTTAGAATTTTGATAATAACATTTAATTATTATTTAAATATTGATTTAATTCGACAATTTAAGTAACAACATTTAATTATTAATTAAAATTTCGTTTTAATTAATTTTTAATATGAAGTTACCTGTTTATTTCGAAAATTGATGAGTATAAAATGAATAATTTCATAAAATTTAGTGCTGAATTTTCTGCACACATTTTCATTACTAGGCACTTTGTATATAGGTTGTCAAATGTATATGAAATTAGATTTCGACTTCATTATTATCATTATTAATGTAATTATCATAGTTGTCATGATGGTCATTGCTATTATCATTGTTGTCGTTGTTATTATTGTCATCATACTTGTTATTATTGTTGTTGTTATCATCATCATTGTCATGACCATCTCATCATCATCATCAATGTGGTTAGTGTTATTATCATTATTGTCATCATTCTCATCAATTTTGCTTTTTTTTATCATCATCATTATCATTGTCATCATCATCATCATTGTTTTAGTTGCCATCATCGTCAACATCATCATCATCATTGTCATCGTCATTTTCATTTTTTTTTCTTTATCATCATCGTTGTTGTTTTGATCATCATCATTGTCGTCATCTTCATCTTCATCGTCGTCATCCTAATCATTGTCATCATCGTCATCTTGATCATTGTTATCATCATCATTGTTGGCTTTGTCATCTTCATCATAATGATTGACGTTGTCGTCGTCATCATCATTATCATCATCGTTGTTGTCATCCTCATCACCATCATCACTATCATCATCATCATCATCATCATTTTCGTTGTCATCCTCATCATCACTTGTTGGCAGTATGATTGGCATTTATGTCAACAAGTTGAGAAGCTTGTGATGTTGCCTTGATGTCTACAGAGGAGTTGTAGGAGGGTGCAAATGTGCCTGACATCTTATGATGATGCCTTGATATTTGTAGAGGAATTGCAGGAGGTTGGACAAGCTTTGAAGGTGCCTGGAAAGGCCATGTGGCAATGTGGCATAGTTATGAGCAGAGTAACTATCATTTTCCTCAAGTTAGGACATCATCGTTGGGAAGATAACTAGCACAGAGCAATGATTGCAACATCTTCATTGTGAGCTCATTCTATCCCTGCAATGATCCTATTTAGGAGACATTGTCATTGCTGCGATGATGCCTATAGGTGTTAAATAAAATTAAAAACAAAAAAACCATCGAATTGCCCAAGGTAATGATGCGATCAAAGGAGTTTTAACGCCTATTTGGTCTTGTCAACAAAATCCATCAACAAACCAATGGATTTTCCTATGATAATCATAAGTTAGAGAAACTATAATAGTCAAGGAGATCGATCAGTTAGTGTGTGCATTTTATGAATTACCTTTTGCTCTGTTATGGAACAAGTGATTTATTGTAGTAGTACACAAGCGCCAAATCTTATTAACCATTGAGCGATTTGAAGGTTTGGTTTTGGTAAACATTAATTAGAAAACCTTTAAAGTTATGGATCAATTACACTCAACTTATGCACACCATATATTAGTGATAATGATCTGCTTGCATCTCACCAATGTGTGATAAATTGAAGTGTTGTTCGAGGTAGTAAAGGTGTGTATGTTCTGATATATCATTTACTTTATCATTGCCGAGGATCTAAATTTAGTAACAATAATTTATGTTATTCATCTTCTGTCTTGGATTGATAAAAAAAACTTCTTTTTTGGAATCATTTAACATGGTTGTAGTTGATCTGATAGTGTGTAGTCGACTGGATCTTTGTTTATCATTGTATTGTAAAGAAGAGTCACCCATGTTGGTGTGTTTGCAGGGATATATGCATAGATCAATTGTTCGGATCTAAACCTCTCACCCAATAAAAACATTGGTGACATATTTGCTAATTGCATTGATCATAGAATGTGCACAATTATTAGATCTATGGCCCATAATATTAGTTCGAGTGGTTTATTTGGTGTGCGCTTAATTAACTAAGTCCTTATATGCTTGGGTCACAAAATGAATGCACAATATGTCTATGATATGTTAGTGTTGTAGTGAGTTGTAACAGGGGATATCATTGTTAATGGATTGGTTGCAATCAAAGATTGTTATGTGCAAATATCAATGCCTTATTCACAACAAACACAACTAGAGTAAGGTTAGAGGTTTATATGACAATGTTTGGTTGTAGCTACTTATCTATGAATTTGATCTATGTGCTGATCATGTTGTTGCTTGTCATTTGATGAGTTCCCATCTTGCAGAGAATTTATATGCAATATTGAAGATAGATTGATCCTTTTGGGATTAGGGACCAATCATATTTATGCTTGAGCTTTTCATGTCTATGTATGGTTTATGATGATTTAGTGTTATTGTGGTTGTGAAAGGGTTGACAGAGATGTTGTAGTGTTTGCATACTAATGTGCCTATTGTAGAGGTTTGAGAATAATTAGTGAAGCAAGACAATGAATGCACACTTGCTCAAGGGTTGTCATTATTGTAGTGAACATAATTCAGTTTCTGAGGGCTATTATGACATAGTCCTTGGTTAATTGACTCCTTTTGTTGTAGAACTGATGTTTGTACAACTAGATGTCTATGATGATTTTGCTATGAGTTAGTTGTTGCTTTCCATTAATGTGTTCATATTATGTTGAGATATGTATAATAGAGTCATTGTGGTTTTGATAGTGATTCTAATGTTGATTATTTTGAGGCTCGATGTGTTGGGTTGCATTGGAAAGAGGATTAATTTTTTGAGTTCATTTTGATGAGCATAATCTTATATGTGGGTCCAATTTGAAAATTCGATGAAATGTGGTCTACTAGATCCGAGATTATTACAAGTAGTCCCAATGTGAAATATTTTGAAGTGTGGATCACAAGAAGTTAGAGGGAGTAGTGGCTTGCTTCTAGTAGTATCCAGAGAATTTATTAGAGGTAACAACCTCCAGCAGGTAGGAGCCTGCACACTGATAAAATCTTACACTAGTGCAATATGTAAAAGAAATAATTTTGAATAACACTAGAAGACGAAGCAAACAACAACATCAATGGTTTTTCCCAGTTGGGTTTTCCATCTAAAAAGCAAGTTTCTCTATATGATGATGTGTTTACTAATATATTGATGTGCCTTTATGATTCATATGATTTTATATGTTGCTCATAGTTTACACGTGTTATATGGATATGATTAACTCAATTGTTTATTAACATTGTAAAAGAAAAGTAAAATTACTAATTGTACGAAATACTGATTCTCCCCCCCGCTTAGTATTTCTAACATCATCATCAATGTTTTCATCCTCATCCTTATCATCATCATTGTCGTTATCATCATCATCACATAGATTGTCCAACATATACCAAATTAGATTTTCAACTTCATAATTATCATCATTGTCATCATGGTTGTTGTCATCATCTTTTTCATCATCATCATCATCATCATCATCATCACCATCACTGTCATCATTTTCATCATCATCATTGCCATTGTCATCATTTTCGTAGTTGTCATCATCCCTATCATTGTTGTTTTCATCATCATCATCATCATCATAGTCATCATCTTCATTTTTGTCATCATCATCATCATAGTCATTATCATTATCATCATCATCGTCATTGTCGTCATTTTTAACATTCATCATCATTGACATAATTATTATCCTCATCCTCTTCATCATTGTCATTATTATGATCGTTGTTGTTATCATTACCTTCATCATCCTCATCATCATCATCATTATTAGTATGGAAATTTCTGGAAGGTGTACCAAAAGTCTCCACTTTAGCTACTGGTCATAGATAGCCCTAACAACCAAAAATACAAGTAAAAGAAAAACATACTCTATAGTATTCATCTAACAACTTCAAATCTGTAAAAAACTAGTTAAGTAAAACCCTGCAAAAGTGATCACATAAACTGAAATGCAAGATAAAAACCACACAAATATACCCAATGAAATGATTAGAACTCCGAAGTGGGAGCTACAAATGCTTGAGATGATAATGACGATGATGAAATAGTCATGTGGGGAGAATGAGGGAAAATATCTCTCTATTTATAATAAAATGCTAGGATAGATCTAGATATAGTCTAACATTAAAATATTATTAGAACAAATCAAGATCTAACTGTTAAGGTTTATTTTTTTGAATCATTGACCGAGAATGAGGGAAAATATCTCTCTATTTATAATAAAATGCTAGGATAGATCTAGATATAGTCTAACATTAAAATATTATTAGAACAAATCAAGATCTAACTGTTAAGGTTTATTTTTTTGAATCATTGACCGAAGAATCCACAGTATGAACATTTTTATACCAACGTTTCAAATCCCAAATGGGATCCATCATCAGGGTTTGAGAATGATGATAAAAGAAGAGCATATTAGACAAAATAAATACTCATGAGGATAAATTTTAAGGAACAACATACTGTCGGCTAGAATCTTAATTTAATTTATATTTTAATTTATTTTTATTTTTAATAAATTACTTTTATTTTATTAAAATTTTTGAAGAGTTAATATCTAGGTTTATAACCTATAGATTAAAAAGGAATTAGAACTAATACTAAAATTAGATAATAGATTGAACTAAAATATATTAATTTCCATATAAATTAATTTAATATATTAAACTAATTCATATTATTAATTATAAATAATAAATATTTATAATTAATTAATATATTAATTAATAGTTATATAGAAATTATTATATTATAGCAATAAAATGTTAAGATTATAATAATTATTGTGAGATGTGACTCTGCCTGAGACGCGATGGAACCAGGACGGAACATTGCCCGCGAGGGATTAGGTTAGGGTTTACCCCTATCCGCTGCTGCATACGGGTCCATGATTCCGCACCTGCAAACTTGGACCGACAAACTCGCTTTTCAGCCTTCCGTCGGTTACCGCGCTAAACGAGAACTGTAACCGACCGTTTGTTTTTCGCCTTTTCCTCTCCGTTTTTGAGTTTTCACCGCAGTCATTTTCTGCTGTCGTATCTGTCACTTTACTAAGTTTCTCTCCGATCCGAGGTGTCTTCAGATCCGGGGAGCTGCTGATGATGGAAGATCTCGAAGCCGTAGATTACACCGCCGACCCCTTGGAGGGGGTATCCATCTGGCGGACCCCTATATCCTCATATGGGGGGTTATATATTTATGGATCCCCCGACCCCGTTCCATATCCTTTTTCCGAATAGCTACAGGGTAATCCAGTGGTCCTCCCGGACGATCCCCCGACCTGGTCGGCGTTCACGACTCCTCCTCACTCCCCGGCGACTCTAGGGTTTGTCTCCGGCTGTCTCAGCACAAACCCTAGCCTCTACCCCCAGATCTCGGGTCCTAACCCTCCACCATTATATAATCCTCACTCGGGCGTCCCCTCATGCTTTTTGAATACCTCCGGCATCTCCTTTGGCAATTTCACCACCGTGCCCTCGCTCACGGGTCATCCCTCCATCTTTGATCCCTCATTTACTAGACTTTGTCAGGACCCGTCACACTCCAGACCTCACTTTCCCGGTCGGCAGCCTGATTCCCCCCCGGTCTGGAACCCTAAACGGCAAAATAAGTGTTTTAAAACAAAAGAGAGCGACGTCTTTCTCAGACTGGAAGAAGATATTCGACTGGGTGAAGCTATGGACTTCGCGGACCGAGTACCGGTTGGGCGCATTCGGGGACGCAACTACACGGCTGCGAGATTGAAGACATGGGCTGCTGCTGTTTGGGGACATCATTTGGCGGAAATACCATTTGTGTAGACTTTCGTGTGGGGCTGGTTTGCCATGCGCTTCGCTTGTGCAGACCACACCAACTGGGTCCTCTCATCTTTCTGGCACTTTGATCATGCTCCTGTGCTCTTTAAGCGATTGACTCCTCTGTTCGATCCCGAGACAGAACAAATCGGCATTGGCCCTGTTTGGATTCGACTCCCAAGGCTTCCACTCCATTACTGGTCTGAAGATGTCTTCCAGCGAATTGGTAATGCCATCGGTACCTACATGGACCACGACAGATCCTACTTGCAGACAGGCATGATGGCGTATGCTAGGATTCTTGTTAACCTGGACACTCGGGGAGGACTGCTGGAAGCTATTACCATTCAGTGGCGTGATTCAGTGCGAAAGCAGCCCATTGATTATGAGGGCATTCCATATCGATGCCGTAGGTGCCACAAGGTGGGACACATCTTCCGGGAATGCCCACTCCTTCGGAGATCAAGATCACCTGATATGGAGGATCGGGACCCTCATCCATCGGCCGATATACATGCGGAGCAATACAATGGGAATCAAGTGCGCTCACAGGGCGAATGGGGCACCAGGGACATCCCGGTTCAAGCCAATCATGCCACGGCTTCCACTGCACCTGCTCCTTCTTCGACAACTTCTGTGCAGCCGACGCCTGAACGCGCTGACACTCATACGGGTAAGTCATTGATTTCGCCATTGTCATCTCTAATTTCCTGTATGTCATTGAATATGATTTCACATGATTACAAGAGTACTGTTCCATCATCGGTATCCACATCTGCTGCACCCCTGCAACAACCCTCCACACAGTCATCAATCACATGCTCCCTCCCACATCCATCACCGATCTTCCCTCCTTCGCGGGTCACATTACCCCCTATTCCCACCTCTGACTCACAAGATCAAGCCAATCCCCGGTACTCCCTGCACCCTCGATTCAAGGATAGGGGACCAGATATCGTGGGTCTTGATATGATCAATGGCCCCCTGACTCACAAAAATTCCAGGGGCAGACCCTCCCGTATCTCCAAAGCTCGTCATACTGCTGATGCCGAAATCGCCCTCGGGCGACAGAAAACCATTTTTAGGGCCCTTAGAGCACAGGACGGCCCTCTTTCCTCCCTTCCATGAAGATCCTCTCCTTCAACTGCAGGGGGTTTGCTAGCAAATCCAAAAAGCTAGCGTTGAAAAGGCTACTACTATCATCGGCTCTAGATATCATCTTCTTACAGGAAACTCTCTGCCAAGCTGATCCCCTTACCAAAATCCTCCATTCCTGGTTCCCTAACTGGACTTTCCAGGCCTTAGATGCATCAGGTAGATCTGGCGGTTTGGCTATTGGGGTTAATAACAGATCGGCAGAAATCTGGAATTATTTTGGAGGCCGGAATTTTATCGGCTTGGACATTATTTCCCATCAGATAGGGCGGGACATCAGGCTTATCAACATATATGGCCCTTGCTCAGATCATGCCAACTTCTGGAGGAACCTATTGGAATCTGAGCTTTTCAATGCGGACAATATTATACTTGGAGGAGACTTAAATTTCTCCTTAGGCTTCAGCGAGTCATGGGGGCATCATGCTCAAATTGATTCACTGACAGATACCCTGACAAGCCTACTGGAGGACCATAAGTGGATTGACATACCATCTGCAAGAATACAATACACATGGTCCAATAATAGGAATGGTGAACAAAGTCTTGCCAGAAGACTTGATCAGTTTCTTGTTAAGGAACCCCTATATAACGTCTTGGCCCGTACTCGTCAATGGGTTGGATCTGGGGGCATATCGGACCATCGACCTATCTTCCTTGAGGCTGAGAACTCCTCCCAGAAGATTAAAAGTCCATTCAAATTCAATGCCTCTTGGCTCCTGGACCCTTCTTATATTCTACTGGTCCAAAATTATTGGAATACAAACCCCATCCGGGACGATGAGGATATCTCGGTGGGATTTGTCAGGAAACTTACAGAACTCAAGCAGCTCACAAAGAACTAGGCCCACCATAAGCGTATCCAGGATAACCAGACTTTAGAAGAAGCTGAAAAGGCCATTGCTGAATTTGAAGAACTGTCCACTGGAACCTATCCCTCATTGGAAAAAAAAGAGGAATACACCACTCTCATTACCAGACGCTCTCAGATTCTGAAAGAAAGAGAGGAAAGTTGGAGGCTCAGGAGCAGAGCCACCTGGCTCTTGGAAGGTGATGCAAATACTAAATTCTATCATAAGTTTGCTAATGGCAGAAAAGCGATCAATACTATCTGGGAATTTATGGACGAGCATGGACGAAAGGTTACTTCTCAGAAGAACCTTGCTAGACTAGCAACAACCCACTTTCGGGGCATCTACAGGGCCCCGACAGATGTCAATATATTATAAATTATGAGGATTATAGAACTCTTCCCCAGATTCGTGGACCAAGAAGACTCAGAAGAACTCATGAAAGAAGTGACTATGGCAGAGCTGGAAGCTACACTTAAATGGTTTAAGAAGGATAAAAGCCCTGGACCTGATGGTTGGACGATTGAGTTCTACCTTGCTTTTTACGAAATACTGGGCAATGATCTTCTGCAGATTGTAGAGGAAAATAGAAGAAGGGGTAGAATTTCCTCAGCCATTAAATCGACCTTCATTGCATTAATCCCCAAATCTAATGCTCCCATATCTTTCGATGACTTCTGCCCCATCTCACTGTGTAACTGCCTCTACAAAATCATTGCTAAGACTATTGCAAATCGCCTCAAGCCCATCTTATCACAACACATATCCTCGGAACAATTTGCCTTCCTCCATCACAGGCAGATTCATGATGCAATTGCATCTGCACAGGAACTTCTACACACCCTTCATGTAAAGAAGCAGAAAGGCATGATCTTAAAAGTTGACCTATCTAAGGCCTTTGACAGGAACAAACTGGTTATATCTGCGCCTGTTGCTCACCCATTTGGGGTTTCCTTACAACTACATCAAATGGACGATGAGTTGCATCACGGATGTCAACTACAGTGTCCTACTAAATGGCGAAGCTACCACTTTTTTCACAGCAGAGAGAGGGCTTAGACAGGGATGTCCTCTCTCACCGTTATTCTTCTTACTTATTATGGAAGGCCTCAGTAGATTACTCTCATCTGCACGAGATAGACACCAATTAACTGGCATTAAGATAGCTGATGATTTCTTCCTCACTCATCTCCTATTTGTTGACGATGTCTTGATATTCTTAAATGGTAGCATTGGGGACACCACTACACTGCAAAACATCATGCATCTATTCCAACAGGCCACTGGTATGAAAATAAATGAACAGAAATCAACTATCACCACTGTCGGATGCACAGTACATGAATCGGCATTTGCCTTACAGCGGTTTCCCTTCATCTCTTTATCCCTGGCTGATGGCATAAAATACCTTGGCTTCAGGTTGAAGCCAAATGGTTATAAAATAGTGGATTGGCTATGGCTTATTACCAAAGTGGAAAGGAGACTCCAGGTTTGGTACCATCGATACCTCTCCAGAGTTGGAAGACTGATTCTTATCAAAGCTGTCATTGAAGCCACTCCAGTATACTGGATGGCCTTCACTTGGATTCCCAAAGGCATTCTCTACAAATTACAACACATTTGCAATAGATTTTTGTGGGCAGGTCAGAAGTCGGGCAGACTCTTTGCATGGGTCAAATGGGACACAATAGCCAAGCCTAAATCCTGGGGAGGCTGGGGCATTAAAAAGCTTGATTTATTTTCGAAGGCGCTGGCGGCTAAACTTGGTTGGCAGCTCCTCACCTCGGAAAGCTTGTGGAAAAGGGTGGCATATGCAAAATACATCAAACCCCTGAACGTGCTTGATTGGTTCTGCTCCCAACAGAACACTCACAATGTGTCCAGCATATGGAAAGCAGTCATAAACACCATTCCACTTCTGAGAGGAGGATTAACTTGGCGAATACGGGAGGGCAACTCTGTCCGTATTGGGCAGGACCCATGGGTGTGACGTGGGAATGCTCACAGATTTCCTATTGACCTCATCAGTCATCTAAATGATAGAGGTATCACCCATATCGCTCATGTAGGAGACCCTGAAAACTCTACATTTCTGCACCAGGCTTGGCTCAACGCTCACAATCTGGAGATACCAGCACAATGGCACACAGTATGGACGAAATATACTGATGGACTTTCACAGGCCCATATCAGACTCACAGAGGGACCTGACGAAATCATTTGGGCCTTTGCCAAGAATGGTGCATACTCACCTAAGCTGGGATACATGATGCTCATCGAACCTATTAGACCTCCTAATATACACCCCACCTGGAAGGTGCTATGGAAACTCAAATCAGCTCCGCGCACACGCCTGCTTATGTGGAATATTCTATTTGATAAAATCCCCACGGGCTCCAATCTGATGAAGCGATCCTTTTACGGACCGTTCCGCTGTCATCTCTGTCTTGCGGAGGAGGAAAGCACTGTACAGCTATTCCTGAAATGTAACGTCACATTACAGTTCTGGAACTCCCTCATTGGTCACCTCCCGAACTTGAGGAATTGGCAAGGCGATACCATATTTGAAGCATGGGAATCTTGGTACCAGCATCACACAGGAAAATCGCGCAATATCCCCCTCCTTATATGCTGGGCTATCTGGATAGCCCGGAACAAGGCGATTTTTGATCATCATGCCCCCCATTGGCCTTCCATCCTTCTTAATACTATTGCTGATTATAACATTATACCTGAAGAGGATTCCTCTGCCCCGGTTCGCATCCTCAAACAACTGAACATTGACAAATCCAAACCATGGGCTTTCTTTGATGGCCCTGCCCAAGAAGCCGGTTGTGGTGGGGGTGCTGTATTACATCTCTCTGACTCACATTGCTTCAAACTGCAAATAAATTTAGGTAGAGGCACTAATAATTTTGCAGAACTATGTTTGGCCAAACATATCATACAATTTGCCATACAAAAACAGTGCAGACATTTACAATTATTTGGTGATTCTAAAATTGTATGCTGCTGGCTGAATAATACTTCACAATGTCATACTTTCTCTTTGAGACATATATTGGATGAGGCAAGAAGACTGACTACCTCTTTTGAATCATTTACATGTATTCAAATCTACAGGGAACAGAACACCATTGCGGATTACCTTTCCAAAGAGGCTACGCTCAGGCAAGGAGATCAGTGGTTAATACAGGAGGAGCTTGATGGTCAATTCTACCAGCACTACCACCGCCCTTTTGATGATCATATGGTAGCTAGGCAATAGTGCCCATCTCAACATATTTACTGTTTATATTTGTACATACATATATGTATTTATGCTTTGTTTACAGTTATCACATTTTTGAACATCTTCAGTATATATATGGCTCTCTGCGTAGAGCACGGTTTATCCTACTGCACACAATTTTGATGTACTGCTCCCTGCGTGGAGATTTTATTTTATCAGTAAATTTTGATCTGAACTAGTCCTATGGACTATGAACTCGATAGGCCTTGACGCCTATATATGAATGCTTCGGCATATACAAAATGTAATTTCTTATCTCTAATAGAAATTACGACTTTTTCCCAGGGGAAAAAAGCAATAAAATGTTAATTATTAAGTTAAAAGAGCAATTTCTATAAAATAAAGGGATAATAAATTAATTCTTATAGAAATACTCGGGTAATATATCAATTTCTATATATAAATTAAATTAATATATTTGAACCAAATCATATTAACAATTATAAATAATTAATATTATAATTAATTAATATAATAATTAATATATTAATTAATGGCTATATAGAAATTAATATATTAAAGTATTCTAATGTTAATAATTCTATTTATGATATAAATAAAAAGGTATTGACCAATAATAATAGAATAGGATAGGGATAACTTACTTGCTGAATGCTTACCTGGGGATGGGTTGACGCTTTTTGATTTCGCTGATCAAGGGAAGCCAGCTCCTGCTAATCTCCATACCATTGTCTCTGTTCAGATTACAAGCATGCTTAATAATTTCAAGTGCTTCTCTGATCTATCGTCTCTGATGCTGCTCTTCCCTTGCGATAATTGATGTGTTTTCCAGGCAGATGTAGTGCTTAGTCTTTGAGGAGTGTTCTGCCAAGGCTGAAGTCCGAGATCTTCCATTTCTGATGTCAGTGCCATGTTCCTTGACCCTTGTCTGGAAGGAGCGACCTGTTTCACCTATGTAGCTTTTTCCACAAGAACGGTCTATTTTATAGACTCCTTTAAGTTGATGCTTGTCAATATCATCTTTTACAGACTTCAAACTTTGCCTGATAGTACCAGGAGCTGAGAAATGAGTTATAATGCTTTTCTTTCTTAGGATTTTAGCGATTTTGTCTATAACCCCATGGATATAAGGTAGAAAAACCTTACCACATTGAGGTTGGTCTTGATCCTTAGGTTTGAGAGATAACAACTTTCTTTAAGCTTTTTCTATGGCTTTTTTAATCTCATGATCTTTGTAGCCTATATTCTTAAAAGTTAAAACTAAATGTCTCTTTTCTTCATTTAGATGCTCTGAGTCTGAAATTCGAAGGGCTCTAATGGCAAGAGTGTTTAGAACACCAAACTTTTGGGCTGGGTGATGGTGGGAATCCGCATGGAGGTAACTTTCTGTGTGGGTTGACTTCCTGAAAACCTTATGGCCCAAAGAGCCATCCTCTTTTCTGATGATTAGAATGTCCAAAAATGGGATGTTCATGTTTTCTTTAAGCTCCATTGTGAATTTTATTTCTGGAGAGATAGAATTTAGGTGAATGAAAAACTTGTCAAGTTCCACTTTACCATGTGTCCATTTTATATTGGTATCATCGACAAAACGCTTCCACCAGGTTGGCTTTAAAGGATATGATTCCAGGGCCTTCTTCTCAAAGTATTCCATGTATAGGTTGGCCACGATTGGTGAGAGGGGTGATCCCATTGCCACACCAGATGTCTGCTCATAAAGTATTCCTTGGAAGGTGAACACAGTTGACCTTAGGCAGACTTCAGTTAGCTTTGCAATCCCTGGATCAGTAACATCTTTTATAACCTGAATGGCTTCATCAAGAGGAATCTTCGTGAATAAGGAAACCACGTCAAAGCTTATTTCATTGAGTTAAGGTTTATTTTATTATATTTGGGAGAGGAAAAGATTAATGGAATGGTCGAAAAATATTTATTTAGTGAACTAACTCCAAAAATAATGATCAATTGAGTTAATTAAGATAAATGGTTAAATTAATTAATAAATAAAAATGATTTATTAATTACTTTAAGGAGATATGGTTAAAGAGAGGTAGAAATAATTACTAAATAATTATTTATTACTAAACAATGATTTAATAATTATTTCATTAGAGAAATAATAAATAAATAATTATTTATTTAATTATCTTGCGGTAATGTGGTTAGGAATAATTAATAAACAGTGATTTAATAAATATTTCAAGGCTATATTAAATAAATAGTTGTTTATTTGATTATTCCTATGGGTTTTTGGGTTATTTTTAGAAATAATTTAGGAAAATGGTTCTCTAAATTATTTCCTAAGGTGAAAGTGGGTTTTAATGTGTAAAAACTCATACTACATAGTGTATTTTGACCTTCATAGTGGAAAATGGATAGGTGATCACTTTTTAGGTGATAACAGTCATCGTCGTCATCATCATCATCATCATCATCATCCGAAACATCAATGTCATTATCGTCTTCATGATCTTCATCCTCATCATTGTCATTATCATTGTCATCGTAGTCATTGTCATCATCGTCATCACCATATCACCATTGTCATTGCTATTTTCATCCTCATCATCAATATTTTCATCCTTTTTGTCGTCGTCATCATCATCATCATCATTTTCATTATCATCGTCCTCATCATCATCATATAGATAGTCCAACAAATATGAAATTAGATTTCAACTTCATCATTATCATCATCATTGTCATTGTTGTCATAATGGTTGTTAATGTTGCCACTGTCATATTTACCATCATTAGCATCATCACCATCATCATCATCATTGTCGTCATTGTCATTGTTCTCATCATCATTGTCATCATTATCATCATCCCCATCATTGTCGTTGTCATCATCATTGTCATCACTATCATCATCCTCATCTTTGTCATCATTGTCATTATCATCATTGTCGTCATTATTTTCATCATCACCATTATCATAGTCATTTTCATCATCATCATCATTGTTTGTCATCGTTGTTATTATTTTCATCATCTTTTCCATCATCGTCATCATCATCATTATCATCATTGTCATCATTATTTTTATCATCCTTAATATCATCATCGTCATCATCATCCTGACATTGATGCCATCATCATCACCATCATTATCATTGCTATTGTCATTGATATGGATTGGATTATGATATTGTTTTTCATCCATCTTAATGCTTTCAGATTGGAAAAGGTGGAGTAATTAGCTCTTAGGACCATTTTTACCGGTGGGACCCAGTTTGGTAAATTGGGTTCTAAAACCTTTTGAGAGCATTTTGAAGAATCAAACAATGTTTCTTGGGGTAAAATTTTGTCGCATTAGCACCACACCTTTTTCCTTATTCTACACACATATACCCTTCCAATGGCATAAGAATAACGTCAATTGGAGTTAGTATGCGAAAGTTATGCCACTCTGAAGTTGACTATCCTGGTTTTACCACCATAATTTGAGAAGATGCCATGTTAGCCCCCATTATTCATGAAAAATGGGCCAGCCACATGATTATGATATATAAGACTCTATAAGAGTCTACATTATAACTCCGGTTAAGAGTTGCGGTAGTCAAACCTAATCACTGGTAGGCTATTGGGCTATGTTATAACTGAGCCACTAGGAGGAAAAATGATTCCATTCTTTCGAGTGCATATGTTCCATAGCTGAGAAAAATAGCCAAGAGGGATAGGAGATAGAGCAAACATAGAGGATTTGTGCATTGTAATAGCCCATAGGCCATTCTTGTTTGTACTCACACACATTTTCTATTTAGAGAAAGAGAGCTGAGCAACCTCACTTTCCAGCTAGGTTTTTCTCCCAAAAAAGTTTCCCGAATCATATCTTGTGTAAAATGTGTGTGTAAACTTTTATTTTGTTGTTTTTTATTTTCTTCGTAATTTTAATTCACATACATACACTATTAATAGTAATCTAGAAAAACAAAATTGTAATAATATGATCCTTCATTCTTTTTCTATAATTTTCTAAACTATTTCGTGAAATAACCAATTTAACATTCTTTACTACTTTTGGCAAGCGATTACCCCACATATCCCAAGATAAGGGCAACCTATGAAGTGCCTCCCTACTCTAACCAACCCATTAAAAAAATAGTATTTTGCTAGGGGCTATTTATTCTTTTGCAAAAGGAAAAAGTAAATGTCCTTATTGCAATCTTATGAAAGTGAAAATTTACTAAAATAGTACATAAATCCTTTATTTTTCATATTATTTATTCAATTAGAAAACAAAAATAAAATGTCTCTTTCGGATGTAGTTTACATAATTGGATGCGTATCTTTCTGGTCAGTGTTGGATTTCATAGGGATTTTCATTTCTTCACGTTGGCTTTGAGAACAAGAATTTTTAATTCTTCACGTCTAAGTTGATAGAGAATGGGGTTACTTCTAAGATGGGTTTTGTATACATGTCATGTTTGTGGTTTACATTAGAATTGCAAGAAATGTATACTCAACTGAATCTGTGAATGGAAGTTGAAAGGGCCTTTCCTTAGATAAGGTGGGGACACTTTGCTTCCCTCTATTATTGTGGTTGTCCTGTGTATACATCTCGTTTATTATTGTGATTTTGATGTGTATACATCGGTCTTTTTAGTGGGTGTGCAATTTTATTTCTTTAAACATGCAAAGATTAAACTTTTACCTTATAGTTAGGATCGAGTTTTTTATTTTGAGTTGGGTATTATTACAATTTTAGAGAGTTTGGTTATGAGATATAATTTTAATGGGTGATGTTTATTAAATTTAAGAAATCCCATTGCTGCAATGTTTAATTTTTTTTTTTTAATGGTAAAACAATATTTAATATTATTAAAAAAAATTAAGGTAACCCAATTTATATTTATAAAGTTTGACCATTGTAATTAAGATTTTCAAATTTTTTCTAATTTTTCTTAAAATCATACAGAAATTTCTATAATTTTTTACACAAAATTATAATAGGTTTAAATTACACCATTATAGTTTAGATAATTAATTTACATATTTTGGTTTTGTTATCTATTTATATTTATATAGAAGTGAATCTTAATTTATTGATTATCAAACTTTATTAGTGAGTTGTGGATTAATTAGTTTGTATGTTATTTAGTTCTAATTAAATTTTATTTTTAAATTTTAAAGCGGGTTTTAGAATGGAGCTAATTGTTAAAAAGTTGTAATAATTTAATTTCCATAATTATAATTGTGATAATAATATTTAATTATTGATATAATTCGACAATTTAAGTAACGACATTTAATTATTAAGTAAAATTTAATTTTATTTAATTTTTAATATAAAGTTACTTGTTTATTTCAAAAATTACGAGTATAAAATCATAAAATCTAGTGCTTAATTTTATGTACACATTTTCATTACTAGTCACTTTGCATATAGGTTGTTTAATGTATATCAAATTACAATTTCATTATCATCATCATCAATGTCATTATCATTGTTGTCATTGCCATTATCGTCATTATACTTGCCACTATCATGTTTGTCATCATCATCATTGCCATGACCATCATCATCATCATCATCATTGTCGTTAGTGTCATCATCCTCATCAATTTTTTTTTGTCATCAACATCATCATCATCATCATCATAGTCATTGCCATGATCATAATCATAGTTGTTGTCATCATCATTGTCATCGTCATCATTATTGTTTTAGTTGCCATCATCATCATCATTGTCATCCTCGTTGTCATTTTTGTCATCATCATCGTTGTTGTCGTCTTCATCTTCATCATCCTCATTATCAACATCATCGTTCTCAACGTCGTCATCTTGATCATTATTATCATCGTCATTATTGGCTTTGTTGCCTTCATCATCACGATTTTCATTATTCATCGTCATCATCATTATCATCATCCTTGTTGTCAACCTCATCATCATCATCACCGTCATCATTGTCGTTTTCATTCTCATCATCATTTATTGGAAATAGGATTGGCATGTCAACAAGTCAATAAGCTTGTGATGTTGCCTTGATGTCTACAAAGGAGTTGTAGGAGGGTGTAAAGGTGCCTAACATCTTATGATGATGCCTTGATATTTGCAGAGGAACTGCAGGAGGTTGGACAAGCTCTGAAGATGCTTGGCAAGGCCACGTGGCAATGTGGCATAGTTATGAGCAGAGCAACTATCATTTTCCTCAAGTTAGGACATCATCACTGGGAAGATAACTAGCATAGAGCAATGATTGCAACATCCTCATTGGGAGTTCATTATATCCCCATAATGATCCTCTCTAAGAGACAGTGTCATCCCCGCGATGATGGCCACAGGTGTCAAAGAAAATTAAAAAACAAAGGGAAAAACCATCGAATTGCCCAAGGTAATTATTCAATCAAAGGAGTTTTAACGCCTATTTGGTCCTGTCAACAAAATCCATCAACAAACCAATGGATATTCCTCTAGTAATGATAAGTTGGAGAAACTATAAATAGTCAAGGAGATCGATATGTTAGTGTGTGCATTTTATGAATTATGTTTTTCTCTATTCTGGAACAAGTGATTTATTACACTAGTGCACAAGGGCCAGATCTAGTTAAGCATTGAGTGATTTGAAGGTTCAAATATCTGATGGTTTGGTTTTGGTAAGCATTAATTGGAATATCTTGAAAGTTATGGATCAATTAGACTCAACTTATGCATACCATATATCAGTGATAGTGATCTGCTTGCATCTCACCAATGTGCAATACTTTAATTGAAGTGTTATTTGAGGTAGTAAAGGTGTATATGTTCTCATATAGCATTTAGTTTGTCACTGTAGAGATTTGAAGTTGGTAAAGACAATTTATGTTATTTATCTTTTGTTTGGATCGATATTTTTTTTTTTGGAATCATTTAACAAGGTTGTAGTTGATCTGGTGGTATGTAGTCAACTGGATCTTTGTTTACAATGTATTGTAAAGAAGAGATACCCAAATTGGTGTGTTTGTAGGAATATATGCATAGTTCAATTGCTCAGATATAAACCTCTCACAAAATAAACATAATGGTGACTTATTTAAAGTTGCCACAGAGTCGAGTCTTAGTGAATTGGACATGAAATTTGACGAATTGTGAACTATAATTGGAGTTCAGTGATTTGTGATTGGGAAAAATTGAAGGGGGGCCGAGCCTAGCAAATTTATTGTGTGTTTGTTAGGAGCCACACATTATCCCGCTTCAAGCATTGTGCAACCAACCATCAATCTAAGGTTGTGGTGATTTGTTTAGCTGTTCACCTGTAGGAAGGTCGATTTGGGTATGAAGTTAAGCCTATCAATGATTTGTTGAGTTGTCGAGTTGTGTGAAGTTAGATTTAGCATGAAGCCAACCCTCGCTTTGATTTTTGAGCCAAAGTATTACTTCATACAACTGTTCTCACAATTTTTTTTCTTCTTCGGTCCACCTGTTATAGGGGTTAAAGTCGATTTAGAGTCTTGATCTGTAATGACAACATAATCACGGGCCTGATTTGTGTACCAAGAAGGTAGTCGAAGCCGAAGAGGCTTAAAAGCATGCTTTAGCTTCTCTAGAAACACATTTTTAATTTGATTCTGCATGTATATTCCTCTGGATTTGATCAGATACAAAGGCTAAGTTCATTTTGCATGTTGAGAGGTGTAGAGGATAGCAAATTGAAGAGACAAATGAGAGTGCTTGGTGCAGCTACTATGTCCAGATTATCACTTGGATTGTTTCTTAAACTGTGATATCATTTTTGCGGATCTATTTGGAGAAAATATCTTCGTGACTTGCTAACTGGTTGTGAATTTATTGTCTAGTCCCCATGAGCATTCCTTTAGTGAACAAGTGAATTATGTTTTTCTCTATCATGGAACAAGTGATTTATTACATTAGTGTGCAAGGGCCAGATCTAATTAAGCATCGAGTGATTTGAAGGTTTAGATATCTGATGGTTTGGTTTTGGTAAGCATTAATTAGAGTATCTTCAAATTTATGGATCAATTAGACTCAACTTATGCACACCATATATCAGTGATAGTGATATGCTTGCATCTCACCAATGTGCAATTATTCAATTGAAGTGTTATTTGAGGTAGTAAAGGTGTGTATTTTTTGAAATAGGATTTAGTTTGTCACTGTAGAGGATTTGAAGTTGATAAAGACAATTTATGTTATTCATCTTTTGTCTTGCATCGATGAAAACAAACTTGTTTTCTGGAATCATTTAACATGGTTGTAGTTGATCTAGCAGTTTTGTAGTAGGCTGGATCTTTGTTTATCAATGTATTGTAAAGAAGAGATACCCAAATTAGTGTGTTTGTAGGGATATAGGCTGACTGCATTGATGATAGAATGCGCACATTGGTGATGTATTTGTTGACTGCATTGATGATAAAATGCACACATTGGTGACCTATTTGCTAACTGCATTGATGATAGAATGCACACATTGGTGATGTATTTGTTGACTGCATTGATGATAAAATGCACACATTGGTGACCTATTTGCTAACTGCATTGATGATAGAATGCACACAATTATTAGATCTATGGCCCAGAATATTAGTTAGAGTGGTTTATTTGGTGGCTTAATTAACTAAGTCATTATATGCTTGGGTAATAGAATGAAAGCACAATGTGTTGATGATATGTTAGTGTTGCAGTGAGTTGGTATAGGGGATATCATTGTCAATGGATTGGTTGCAATCAAAGATTGTTATGTGCAAATATCAATGCCTTGTTCACAACAAACAAACTGAGAGTAAGGGTAGAAGTTTAAAAGTAATTGGATTGATGGAGAAATTAGTCTTTTATGGATTAATGTATTTGGCTTTTTGTTGTTGTAAGTTAGGATTGAGATCCTTTATTTAGGTCCTAGATCCTATTATTTAGCTAGTGGTTCAAACCACCCAACTAATATATGATTTTATATGTACGAGATTTGGATTGACTGAAGTGTGTTGAGTGCTTAGGCATTCTCCAGGTGAAAGTTGACTCACCTAGAGAGCCTCTTGATTCTATATTGGTATCATAGCACTTTGGTCAGGGCCTAATTTATAGAGGAACGTGTTGCATTGCCAAAGAGTTGAGTCTTGGTGAATTGGACGTGAACTTTGACAAATTGTGAACTGTCATTGGCGTTCAGTGATCTGTGATTAGGCAGCGTTGAAGGGGGTCCTGAGTCTGCCAAATTGATTGTGTTGCATTTTCTAGGAGCCAGGCATTATCCCGCTTCAAGCGTTGTGCAACCAACCATCAATATAAGGTTGTGGTGATTTGTTTAGCTGTTGAACTATATGAAGGTCAAGTTGGGCATGAAGTTAAGCCTGATTTGTTGAGATGTCGAGCTGTGTGAAGTTCGCTTTGGCATGAATCCAAGGCTGAATGTGATTTCTAAGCCGAAGCATAGCTTCATACAATTGGTCTCACAAATTTTTTTCTTCTTCGGTCCACTTGTTATAGGGGTTAAAGTCGCTTTAGAGTCTTGATTTGTAGCGACGACATAATCACGGGCTTGAACTATGTTCCAAGAAGGTAGTCGTAGTTGAAGAGGCTAAAAATGGTGCTTTAGCTTCTCTAGAAACACATTTCGAAGTTGAGCCTGCATGTGTGTTCGTCTAGATCTGAGAAGATACAGAGGCAGAGTTCAGTTTGCGTGTTGAGAGGCATAGAGGATAAGCAATTAAGGAGACATATGAGAGAGCTTGGTGCAGCTATCAAGGGCTGCAGCTATGTCTAGATTATCACTTGGGTCGTTTCTTAAACTGTGATATCATTGTCGTGGATCTATTTGGAGAAAATATTTGTGTGACTTGCTAACTGGTTGCGAATTTATTGTCCACTCCCCACAATCGTTCCTTTAGTGAAAAAGTGAATTATGTTTTTCTCTATTATGGAACAAGTGATTTATTGAACTAGTGTGCAAGGGCCAGATCTAATTAAGCATTGAGCAATCTGAAGGCACAAATATATGATGGTTTGGTTTTGGTAAGCATTAATTGGAATGTATTTAAAGCTATGGATCAATTAGAATCGACTAATGCAAACCATATATCACTGATAGTGATCTTCTTACATCTCTCCAATGTGAAATTCTTCAATTGAAGTGTTATTCGAGGTGGTAGAGGTTTGTATGTTATGATATAACATTTAGTTTGTCACTATAGAGGATCTGAAGTTGGTAAAGACAATTTATGTTATTCATCTTTTGTCTTGGATCGATTAAAAAAAAATTGTTTTCTGGAATCATTTAACATGGTTATAGTTGATTTGGTGGTATGTATTCGACTTGATCTTTGTTTATCAATACACACTGAATAAACACATCTATACCTCTCTCTGAATAAACACATTGGTGACCTATTTGCTAACTGTATTAATGATAGAATGTGCACAATTATTAGATCTATGGCCCATAATATTAGTTAGAGTGGTTTATTTGATGTGTGCTTAATTAACTAAGTCATTATATGCTTGGGTCACAGAATGAATGCACAATGTGTCTATGATATGTCAATGTGGCAGTGAGTTGGCACAGGGGATATCATTGTCAGTTGATTGGCTGCAATCAAAGATTGTTATGTGAAAAGATCAATGCCTTATTCATAACAAACAAAACCAGAGTAAGGGTAGAGGTTTATATGAAAAAGTACCTGGATTAATGGAGAAATCAATCTTTTATGGATTTATGTATTTGGTTTTTTGTTGTTGTAAGTTAGGATTGAGATCCTCTATTTAGATCCTAGATCCTATTATTTAGCTAGTGGTTTGGTTTTGGTAAGCATTAATTGGAATATATTTAAATTTATGGATCAATTAGACTTAACTTATGCACACCATATATCAATGATAGTGATATGCTTGCATCTCACCAATGTGCAATTATTCAATTGAAGTGTTATTCGAGGTAGTAAAGGTGTGTATGTTTTGATATAGCACGTTAGGACCTCATATTGTCTCTTTCTGACTATACATTTTGTTATAATTTCACCCTTTTCAACCCATATTTGAAAGTCCTTGTTAGTGTTTTGACTCAATTATTCCAAAGGTATGCAATGACTCTTCTCATCACTATATGTTTAATTATTTAACATATAATTATGTTGTCTTTATAATTAATCTTTGAAGTTGATTAGTTGTTGAACAATTAAAGAATGATGTGCAGCCCACATTGCTGAAATTGCCTGAAGTTAGCGGGACTATCTTTTGTAGTCGCTGAAACAGCAGGAACAACACGCAAATCTCGAAGCTGAAACGACAATAACAACACGCAAATCTCGAAGTTGAAACAGTTGAGATTTGCGTACGGTTAGGTTCCTATACCAATAGGTGTCATTTTTCATGATTGACTGTGGAAATACCAAATATGATCATCCTTTCCATGCTGCAAAGGTTCCATATTTTCAAAAAATCAAAAATTCAAGAAAAAGAGAAAGAAAGGGAAACACAATGAAAGACCAGCAAAGTGGCTTGTCAAAATGCTACTATTGTACTACATGTTGCAAAGAAATTTTAGAATGTGCAATCACTGACTTTCTCTCAATTGATGAATAGCCAGACAATTAAACCCTGGCTAGATCATGTTTAAATTTCTTGTTTTAGAATAGAGAATAAGGTCTGTTCAAACAGTTCAAGATTGGCAGATCCCTAGATAGCTAGAGAAGTAAAGGGCTCAACTACTCAATCTGAGCCCTTGGAAAAGATAAGGATAGATTTAGATAGGACCGCAGCCAAAAGAAAAAAGGAAAATCAGGGTTTGCTAGTTCAAGTGCCCCCAATCAAAATGAAGAAAAAATGTTAGGAATTGTAGAATGGGTAAGTATATTGAAGTTGCAGAAACATGTCTATCAGCAGTGCTATCCTTTTTTGAATATGATCCATTTTCATGAATATCTCAAGTGCCATGGCAAAGGTATGATAATAGATTAGATGTTACATGGCTAACTCCCCTTCTCTCCCCTCACAATAATCATTCACTAACATCCCTCAAAGAGATTGGGATCTGCTCAAACTCTTAACTTCACTCCATTTCCATAAAAACTTAAGTGAAACTTCAAGTTTACTTAAAAGCTCTAAGCCACATTTCTTGTGTAAAGTTTTATTTCCCCCCACACCCAAGTCTAGGTGATTCAATTTCATACACCCAGTACTTCCCCTCATATTCATATTAACATGTTAACCCTATTATATATAACTCCCACTTATATTTCCCCTCCCCTATTATACATAAAATACATACAAAAACCCAAAAACATTATAAATATCCCGCCCCGGCCTAATATGGCTATGTTTTAATTTCCTTGGGAGTCATTGGTCCACCTGGGGTCAATAACAACCCACCACGCATCCCATTGGGATTTGTTTGACCTTTGGTTAAACAAATAACCATAGTCTGCCGCACAATAACTCTGGGATTTGATTAATGATTGGTTAATTGAATAACCATGCCCACATACCCCGTTAACCCAAAGTTTTTAACCCCCACACTCCATATAAAGCATTAATGTTTGGTGGGCTCTTGCACCATAATCGCCCACCACCTTGCCTTCCCGTCAACCGTTGGATCGCGCCCCCCAAATCCGACGACTCTCGTCTATATCGGAGCCTCCCCCACGTCCGCTCATTAGCTCCCGATGGAAAGCGGTTTTCCCACAGTACCCTGGGATGTGTGTCAGCTTTCCATTGCATCGGGCCCGTTCTGACGCAAACCACCCTCGTACCAAAAGCGGTCCAATGAAAACCACAAACCGCCGTCTGGTCCTGCTGCCTGCGTCATCATCACGTCATCATCATGTCAGCACCATGTCCGCACCCACGCCAACGCCCGCATTACTATTCCGTCCGCTGTGCCCGCCATGTCGTCTGTCTAGGTCAGCACCACGTCACCCGTGACGACACCTTCTGTACCTCTCTACAGAACAAATTTACGTCATGCCGACATCATCCCCAAAAAGTGCCAAAAAGCCAAAACAAACCCAAAATTTGGTTAAAAGTCGCGAAAATGACGGTTTATGTCTATTTCTGTTTTTCATATTTACGAAGACTGTGCATGCACGTTACGTCCAGTTGCCACCAACGCTCCAGTCCATCACTCAGGCGAGTTCACATTGCAAACCTGACCCCCTCAGCTCAGTCTACAACCCCATTTCACACCAGTCGCCTGTGAAACATGTATTTACCCGATAATTCGCCCGTAAACCCTGTTTTTCCAAAGTTCTCTGTTAAAATCACCTGAAGAGCTAAAGTCAACTAAAATGCACTATTGCTTGCAAACCTATGCATTTTAAGTCACTGTTTGATCATTGTTTCGAAAGAAAAACCCGCAAATCCTATTTTCCTCTGTAAATTGTCCATTAAACTGAAATTCGAGCTCATTTCCGCTGACAAAATCTCCAAAAAATGCCCAAATATTGAGTCAAAATTGGTCAAACTCACTTGCAAATGAGCACCGTTTCCTCTAGATTTTCCAGCCACCAATTGAACTCCGCAGTCTCTGTCTTTTCCTTTGAAACTTACCCAATGAGGTTAGTTGTCTACAAAACCCAGTTTGAAGCAAAATTTCCTGTGAAATTCCTGTGAAAGGCCCAATGCTAATACTTTGTTTCTGTTATAAGACAGTTTCAAAATCCAATTAAATAACACAGATCAGTGAACCATGGAAGCTCCAGTGGCCTTGAATATTGCACCCTTAAATGCACCACATAAGGAATTGGAATGGATACCCCTTGCTGACAAGGACTTTCAAATTAAGGATATGATGGGTTTCAAGCCTCACTTGCAAGCCTTCTATGAAATTAGAAATAGCCACAGAAGCAATTTTGATGTCCTGGGAATTTGGGAATCCAACATGCCTATCTATTACCTCCCTTCAGTGAATGTGCTCCCTGATTTCATCCATTTATGTTGTGAAAATTATGATCCCACACAAAGAGAAATTATGACCCCATCTGGATCTGTACGCTTCTACATTACTCCTCAGTCCATAAATGAGATGTTGAACTTTCAGCCAACTCAGCCTCTGGTTCCTCTCACCATGAAACTTTTGCTTGATCAGGGGGCCAAGCTGCCTAGCTCAGAAATAACAAGAATTGCTCAGTTGTTTATGCTACCAAAGTGCCAGCCTGATCAACCTCCTCCTTATCACCAAGTTTGGTTCAATGAGGCAGGGAATCTCCTTATAGACATGATATCCTACATTTTAGGATTCAAAACCAGTGAGTATGTTGATGAGACTGTGTTAGTATTGATGTCCATATTCACTCCAGGACAGCCCCCTGCTATCAAGTATGATTATGCCACCTTCATAGAAAATAAAATCCATGAGGAATTCATGATTTTAGAGAGAGAAATGGTGTTCAAATACACATCCTATATATATCATCTACTGTTGTACTACCAACCTGATAGTTTCCAAGTTCCTCTTAAAAGATTAGACCCCAAAGGAGAGAGGAGGTCTGTAATTTTCTGGACCTCAGTTTTCCATGAAGTCCACCATTCCCCTTATACATATTGTGAGTTCATTGACCTGTTCATATACCCAGCCACTTCCCTGTTGATGATGACTCCCCCTGACAGGCTCTCTGCTGAAATGCAGAGGATTTTACATCTCTCAAAGGGCTACAATATTGGTGACTGGTATTTTTACCAAAACCACACAGTGATAAGGATTTATGGCTGTCAGTTATCTCCCTACAAGCTGTCGAAGTATGTCCCCATGAGACTCTTTGCCCTGGAATACTTCCGACAATTTAGTAGTTCATATTTGACTCATTTCTATGGTACTAGAAAAAAGGTACAGCTCAAGATAAGACATCAATTGGGCCCTTTTGTCTTTAATAAGAGGGAAGAAGCCTGGGAAGGTGCAGACAAGATACTAAGAGATGAACTTATGCTAAAACAAAGTTTTCATTGGGCACCATATGACCCTGAACATTTCATAAGATTTAGAAGAGTCAAAAACAAGCTTGCAGGATATGTGCACCACAGAATCCCTCAGATTGAACAATATGCTAATTGACAGGAATGGGTAGAGGGTAGACTAGTTGAAGAGCTTACTAAAAAGAAGAAAGATTAGAAAAAGAAATGAAAGACTTTGAGAAGACAATTGACCTGGATTCTTTTGGATGGGTCCCTTTCACACTGCCACAACACATTGGGACGAGCACATCATCTGCCACACCTTCACAACAACCGGCCCAAGGGACTACTCCACCTGCAGGAAAAGGCAAAGAAGTACAACATTCAGAGCAGCAAAATACAATGGCAGATCAGCCAGATATAGCCCAGGAAAATGGTCAAGAGAAAGGCCCTTCAACACAAGCAAAGGCAACACAAATCCCTGTGTTACAAACTCCTCTTAATGAGGAAAGAGCCAAAAAAGGGGATAGACCAGAAGAGACACCCACAGGGGCATCCATAGAACAGCAAGGGGAGAAGAGGCAAAGGTTGAATCCCTACTATGAAGAAGAATTTATAGAGGAGACAACAGACAACCTAAGGGGTGAGGGAACATCTGAACAACAGATTCCTCCATTTTTGGAAACATCTACTGGCTCATTTCAGCAGGAGCAAGAGAGACAACATGGTGTAGAGGTTACATCCACCAAGCAACAGAGCAAGCAAGGCTCTGACATCAAGAAAGAATTCACTAAAATCAAGGCCAGAAATGAGCCAGTAAGGTTCCAGTTATATAACCAATTGCTAAGAATGGCTCCCACTAATCAACAGAGGCTAATGGCAGCCTATGATATCCAAGCAGGGAAGATGACCCTTAATCACTTCAGGCCCAACACACAGCAACCACAGTCAGCTGCTGATTATATCAGGACCAATCTGGAAGTTCTTGCTAAAGACATCCACCCAATGGACCAGATTGAGTTACACAAACAAGCCAGAGAAATGGTATACTCTACCTTGGCAGACAAAGCATTACTGGCTCATAAACTGCAGAATTCATTTTACAACACTTCTGCCCAATTGGAACTAGAAAAGGCCTCCTCATTAGCCAAGGATAATAGAATTGAATCCTTGGAGGAGATTATCATGGAATTGGGACATGATCCCAAGGATCCCCAGGGCACACAGGCCTTAATAAAAAGGAAAGAAGAAGACATAGGAGCCCTCAGAAGACAAATTAGGCTGCCAGTTACAATGCACCCTCAGACCACAGAAGTAGCACAACAAAGAGAAGAGGAGGATGTGGTAAGTTTGTTAATGAGGATGAATCAAAGACTGCTGGAGATAGAGAAAGCCTTGGAGACAACACTACAAGGAAAACAGGAGGAGTTGGCCTCTTAGCCAGGTTAAACAACTCCAAAACTTACAGTTGCCCCTCTTACAGTCACCATAGCAGCCCCTCCTACTGATCCAGCATCAACAACAGGTACCCTGACTTCAGCAACAACTACAACAGCAGTAGGAAAAGATGCCAGCTTGAGCATGGAAGATATGATGAAAGAAATAAAGGCTTTGGAACTCCAAATGGAAAAATTAAAAGAAGCCAAGGAAAAACTGGCCAAGATTGAAGTAAATTATGACAAATCAAAAATGGCTGTGGCTGAGAAGACAAGAGAAGTGAAGGCCTTGGAAAATAAAATAAAAGCCTTGGAAAAGGACCTCACTCTTCATAAAACTCTAACAGAAATCAAAACTATTATGTGAGATAAAATTGGCCAGTCTATTGCTGATCAATGGGCAGCGATACAGACTATTTTTGACCAGATTGAATTGATAGGGTTAGCTCAATATGAGACTTAAAATGCTAGAGCATTATTGGCAAACAAGCCTGAGCAGGCCAATTAATTGATTCATTTTTTGAATACTCATACCAGTGAGCAGCTAGCATCTCTAGATATTCAGAGCAGGACATACACTATTTTGAGAGTCAAAAAGGTGTTGACCATGAGGAATTTTGTACAAGCTATAGAAAGAAAGTGTCAAGAAATGCAGACAGAGGTAAATGCTTTCAGGCAGAAGTTTGCAGTGTTACAGAGAAAAGGGTTACCCAGCTTATTCACTAGCAATGGGAGGCTGTTAAAACATGAACAGTATGCTCACAGGCTAAATACCTATGTTACCAATCAAATTACAACATCATCAAGCATTTCAGAAGAGACAGTGCCTCCCTCTGGACAATGTTTATATGACAAATTGGAAAATTTGTTTTACATTGAGCATGAGATAGCACATCTCTTTGAAGTCCAGCCAAATTATTACAGGTATACTGAAGCTGATGAGACATTAATTAAACTGAAAAGGCATCAGTTACCAACAGATCAATGGTGGCAGAGCATGCTTGAGGTCTTGCGAAGGTAGTTTGATTCTCTTTTTGTAAATTGTCTGCATTAAAAGTAAATTGCAATGTATGGGTCTCCTATCAGAAAATCAAATCGACAAAGGATGGAATTCGCGCTAAAAGCGTTCAAACAAATTTAGGCACAGGTGGAAAGTGACAGCACATCAGGAACGCAAATCAGAGAAGCAGCCATCAACCGACTATTTGAGCCAAAAAGTCAATAATAACAGGACACCTAAGGCGGCTAGTACAATATAGTTATTCCTTCATTCATTTTTGCACGGTTTTCCATATCAATTATTGCCCCTGCCAAAGTAGATGGATGAATTTATTCTTGATATTTTCCTATAGGATATTTTGTAAACTCTTTTATAAATACCTTCTCAAGATATGTATTATTGTTGGTTAGTGAATATCATTCTGGACGTGTGCTGTAATTTTTGAAAGAACTCTTCAAAATAAAGATTGCTGGAACACTTTGCTGATGAACTTGTTGGTTGTGGCATTATTGACAAATGGATATGTTGCAGAATTCTTGTGCTACCTTATGGATCAATAAGTCCTTTTAACTCTTGTTTTACTATTTCTATGTGTTAAGTATCATCTATATATCATATTCTAAATTATAGGAAAAAAGAATAACTCAGAATTTACTTTGTTGTACTCTGTGTTCAATTCCTGTCAATTTTTTATGTTTTCCACAGAACTAGCATAGGCAGGAATTCTTGATTGCTTTTGTTTCCCTGGTTCTTACACTTTGAATATAGTTAAGGAATTCTTACTTCTCCTTGATATTCTTTCACTTTTCTCTTTGCTAGCTTAATGAAAGATTCTTAATTGCCTTTCATTCACTGAACTCATTTCATCTTAAACTCCAACTCAAATATTGTCCCATGGGTAATTATCTTGCTCTGTAGTCCTTCATTTTGCCAAGAAACCATACCCATAAGTTATTCTTCATTGATTCCATTAACCCAATGGTTTGAACTTCCCACACTTTGCAGCTCTGTTCTACTGAATGTCACTTTCCAAACACCAAACAAAATTTGTCCTTCATAACTAGCCTAACATATAATCAAACAAATCTAAATCACAAAGAGGGAGCCCTCTCTGGTTGCAGATTGGCTAGAATATGCAGCTAAAAGACTGGTTAGTGGTTACCTCGATCGTATTCCCTTATTTTTGAGCTCTCCTAGGGAAAAACCTGAGTGATAACATCATTGGCGACTCCACTGGGGAGCTGAACAACTGTTTGTTACTTCTGTCTATTTTCTAAATCTACAGATGGAGACTGAAGTTAGCCAGGTAGCCTTTGAGACTCAACCTCAAATCTAGTTTTAGGCTCTAAACAATTGTCCCAAAGATTTGATCAGTCTCCTTGTATTTAACATATTTTAAGGAAACTTCAAAGCTCTCTGTATTCTATATTTCAAAGAGAAAAGGCTTCCTTCAAAATATTGCAAAAATTTATAATCTTAAAATTTTTTTCAGAAAATACCAAAAACAGACTTAGAAACTGGCACCAAAAGAGAAAACTCGTTACACCAGATCGGATCCAGATCCTAATCCTCCAGCCATTTTTGAAAATCCTAACTTGATCTCTAAGACCCTTAGGAGACAAGAAAGTCTAGAATCTGCTAATTTAAACCTTGATATACTTCAGCAAAACCCTGCAAAATTTGAGCTTACCCCTGGGAAAGCAGCAGTCCCTTCTGTCAACACTACAGTCTCTCCAAGCTCTTCATCCACACCTCAAAGTATTCTCTCCACGCCCCCATCCAACGCTCATATTTCCACTCTTGTCCCCTCTGTTCCAACCATCTTATTCCTTCCTGATGTCCCATTTATCCCTGTAAATATGGCAAACTGTTATGCTCCCTTGCAGTTGCCTGCAAATCCAGGGGCTATGCCTCAAGACTACCAAAGAAAAATCACCTACTTTGATGGTACTGGCTCCTATACATCTCAACAACACACCAAGAAAATGCAAGATTATTTTGAGAACTATGAAATTGATGATGATGATGTGAGAAGAGTCTAACTGGTGATGTAAGGACTTGGTTTAGAGCACTTGCTGTAAATTCTTTAGCTAATTCGGAAGCCCTTTATCAATCCTTTTTAAATAGATGGGAAAAGAAGAAGGACCCTTTACACATTTTAACTGAATATGACAACTTGAAAAGGGGCCCACAAGAAACCATTCAAGACCACTGTGCCAGGGTCAATAATGTCTATAGTGTTATTCCTCAGAACCGTAGACCTCCCCCTGATTTAGCCTTCATCAAATTCCCTGATGGATTTGATTCTGACATGGCATATCAGCTGAGGGAAAGATCCCCGTTAAGCTTAGCAGACATGCAGAATATAGCTATTAGCGTAGAGGCAAACCTGATTGCTAAACGAAATCAAGCAAGAGCTGAAAGAAGAACAACTTTCAAAGAAGAGCCTTTTTCATTTGAGCAAAAGCTAGATGCAATCATTAAAGGTATGGACAAACTTGGAGATAGAGTGGAAACTATTGAAAGGAAATCATCCTGGGAAGGGCAACCATGTAATACAACAAGAAACCCAAACTTTAGAAAAAATCAAAACCTAAATGCTGGAAGGGTTGGCCCTGACCAAAACATTAGACCTCCATTTCAAGAGAATTATGCCGAAGCTTCAACCTCTAGTGAGCCAACATAGGACACCCAAATCAATCTAATGGGTTTAAACAGTGAGAAACAAATTTTGCTAACACAGGATGATCAAGAGGCTCATAATTTCAATCAATTTCAAACCAAGCCTGGAGAATCATTTGATTTCAAAGAAGGCTATGATGCAGCGGTCTATGAGGTTCATAAACAATACAAATTAAGAAGTAGAACGATAAATGTACCTGAACCTAGCAAATTGAAAGATACCAAACAACCCAAGAGAGCTAAGGATACTTCTCCCCTCATAGATCTTCCTGCTAAAACAGACCTCAACCCAAAGGAGCCCATCATAGAGGAAATTTCAGACTTACAGCCATAAAAAAATCAGCCATCTTCCTCCTCTTTTCCAAAAGAAAGTCTAAACAGATTTGCTGTAGTTAATTCTAAAACAGATGCAGTTCCTAACAGCACTGTTGATAAAGAAAAGGACATAGAAAACACAACAAAAAAGGAAAATTTTGTTGTCAACAACACAATAATTCAAGTGGAAAAACCCTTCAATCTAGAAACAGAAATAGGCAAGATAAAAATAGCCATGCCACTATCAGAATTGGCTAAACATGGGGTTGACAGGGAACAAATTAATAGGTCACTTCAAATATCAGAGACTAGGGATGCAGTCAATGTTCTAGATGCCCAACCAGAACTGTTTTTTGGTCCTGAAGTCAATGGTAAAAAAGTATATGGAGGAGTTCCTCAATTCTATGTGAGCTTGAACATTCATGACAAAGTGCTACATAATGCAATGTTTGATTCTGGAGCTTCTCATAACCTGATGCCTAAATCTGTGATGGAAAAGCTAGACCTAGACATCACAAGGCCATATAAAGACTTGTTCTCATTTGATTCTAGCCAGGTTAGGTGTCTAGGCCTAATTAAAGACCTTTTGTATCTTTAGTACAATATCCATCCAAGACAATCTTGATGGATGTGGTGGTAGCCTATATCCCGCCTAAATATGGCATGCTCTTATCTAGATCTTGGGGTGCAAAACTCCAAGGATATTTGTGACTAGATATGCCATATGCCACCAATTTAGTCTTTGGTTGTAGAAATTTTGAATAATAAACACATATTCAATGGATATTATCCTGATCATGTACTATTGTGGAATACATACACAATACATAAGCTCCTCTACATTGATCATCAATAT
>APFE031667536.1:46496-72253 GCA_000404065.3 Pinus taeda
AATTGATGTACATGATATATTTTAGTTCATTTTAAGTATCAAAGTGACTTGCATCATTGTAAGATTGTACTTGTTTCCTTAGTCTATGAACCTAGAAATCAAAATTGTTATTTTGTAAGTTTTTACTTCTTGAATGTTCTTAATTAAAGGTATTAAGATAAGGAATTGATTGAAATATTTGGATAGCCAAGTAAATTTAAGAAAATTCATAAACTTACATAAACTTATCTAGAAACATATCATTAATTGTTTTTTGGTTTATTAAATTCCTATACATGTGATTTGTTATGACTAAGCTCCTGTAGATGACCTCAAAAAAACAAAATTGAATAAAATTAATTTGTTGGTTACTGGTTGAAGACATCTTTTAAAATTGAATTTAAAATTTATTTCAATCCTGTTGTTCCTCTGAGATGATAATGGTCAATTGATCATGCCAGAGCATCTAAGATATTTGTTTTGGGGTTTTGGTTTTGGTTTTTATGGAGGACTAATACATAGAACAAACTATAAGAACGATGTATTAACTCTTTTAGATAGTACTAATAAATAGCCAAAGGGCTGCTATTTAACTTCACACAGTGATTTGAATTTATAAGGTGTGCAGAAACAATAGTTAGGAGATATGATTAATTTAGATTTCAGACAGAAAGTTAAATCATCATAAGTGGGAAAACCTTTGTCAGATGTTCAAAAGGTAAACAAATATGCTTAAAATTACATAAGATGCTGACAATTTTATGATTTGGAGGGAGCCTTTCAGAGAGACGGTCTAATATCTCAGTCTCTTTATGATAATAACTTCAGAAGGAATTTTAAGAATAACTATATCACATTTATTCTCACTTGATATCTCTATAAAACTTAAACATATGCAGAATAAGCATAATGAATGAAACACATGAAAACTTATAGAAGAAAATGAGACTGTACGATACCAAATTCAAAATCCTTTGCTTTATTATCTATGATCTAGAAACAACTTGTACATCAATGCTTTACAAAATTGCTTATGGAAAGGTACTACATTTAATAACTCGTAGAAGAGAGTTATTTATACAAGTTTAGATAGTAAACAAAATATCCTAAACCGATTACAAAATAGTCTGAAAGAAGATAGGAAAAGAAAATTGTTGAATGATGTGTCCCTATTAAATAGGAAGTTGTTGATGACTGGTCCTTCAAAAAATGTTATTATTGTATTCTTGTTGGAATGGAAAGTTAATCAATTGTTTCACACAATTGATCCCACCTCTTCTCACTTGGTATCTCCAGATTTACCATTCTTCTAAATATTTCATCAACTTCGGTATATCTCTCAAAATTGGGTTTCGTGAGAAAAAGGTGTCCAACTTCATATTTGATTGTGAGTCAGAGCTCAAAGCCTCCAAAACATCTTTTCCAGTAATCTGCCTTTTTATCCTGCAAATTGACTACTGTCTGCTGCAATAGTATATAGTTTTTCATAGTAATCCTCCAATTTTACTAGATGAGCATTCGATGACACTATCTCTGGTAACCCTTTCTTATGCAACATACTGAATTTAGAATGAAATCTTCTAACTATAGTGTTCGAAGGTTCACATTTTATTTTCAGCCGAGTTAATAGATTCTTCTTCATTGGGACTTTCTTAATCTCCAAAATAATAGCTCTCCTATCTGGAATATTTATCTCTTTTAATTGCCGCCCAGTTTTAGAGTTTAGTACTCCGATCATCCCTTATGCTTCTTTGGGTTTTGTGCCCAATGTTGCCTTCTAGGTCTCTATCTCTACCCTGAATTTAGAAATCAATTCTTACAGCTCAAAAATGATTTGTATGGATGCCATACTTCTATTATGGAGTGGATAATATGTCACCAGATGTCTTCTTTGGCTTGGGCTAAAGTGTTTGCCATTAGAGTCTTGCTCTCTAACTGTTATCCTTGAGCTCTAACCTGTGCGACTTTTGCATTTCCTCTACATACAAGGTATAATTCTTTACCTTCTGTGACTCTAGGATTTGGAACTTCTAGAGTAACTTCTCATTTTGTTGTTTTTGTGCTTGTAGCTCCTGTGATAACCTTGTTGTTTCACCTGCTGCAAAAGGTGAAGCAATGTCAGTAGGAGATGAGCTTAGATCTGCACCTTGTTTGGTCTAAAATGCAGATGCAAATTAGAGTTCAATTAATGTCAACCTGGGAAGGTAAACTTAGGAGTACCACCTATAGGTCTATAAATATTTATAATTTGCCTAAGATCTATTGGTTCTCTTACAAGAACACATTCGACAAGATCTCTTCCAATAACTAAACAAACTAGAGAGATTCCTAATTTGTCAGAGATCTTATGGTTCCCTTGCAAGAACGCATGAATTTTAAGATTTCTTCCAACAATTAGAATATCTACTCTTATAAAACATAAATTAATTATACCTGAAATAAAGCAGCAAGTGGCCAATTGGCGGCCTCCTAACTCACAACACAGCCATTCATAGGAGACTCATGTAGAGCAACATCAAAGTATGTTCTTTATTTCAATATAATCCATATATACTGTACAAACCTTTTGGATTACCAACTCTAAGATAAATGAACTCTAAAATTACAATGGAGGGATTGTACTTCCTATTTATAGATGGATGAAGATAAAATAGCTCATTATTGATGTCCATATCTCTCTTTAGTTCCATTACAATCTCTCAAGCTTCTAGACACGATGGACCGCTTTTTGTCCTTGCTCTTCTCCTAGATCATCTTCTCTCCATGAGGTTATCTTATCAAATTCGATTTGATCTTCAGCAACAAAAGGTGTCTTGGAAGACGTCCTTATGTACCTCTACAATCGTCACACCAAAACAATCCACTTCCATTATGAAGTAAATATATTATTTTCTAATATTTAATCAAGAATTTCTCTTAAAAATGCTTGAAAATAAATAATATTTGGAAGATATAAATGAGACCCATTAAGGATGAACAATAGGGAAAATGAAGTGACATGGTAGTGAATAATGAGTGATATAATGGAAGCATAGGTGAAAAATGTATGGTAATGAGTGATATTTGTATGGCATTTTGAAGCCCAACACACCTGTCATTGGAATTGCTATCACTGAGGTCACACTAAGCTATGCTGCCTCTTTTTCCTTGAGCAGTTGTTATATCTGCTCCTCCATTTCCTTGATCTGTATGTTTTTCTCAATGATGAGCTTCAACATCTCCTCGATGTGCTGTTCATTTTCTGCCATTTCTTTGGTCTGTGACTCCTCAGTTGAAGGCAACTTCAACTGTTTCTTCAAGGCTGTAATTTCTACATTATTCTTTTGTAGTATTTATTCAATTGCTTTATAGTCCTAGGGATCATGTCCAATTTTAACAATAATATCTTCTAAAGATTTTAACTTGGTATCTTTAGATAAAGATGACAGTTTTTCAATCTTGAGTTGTGATTGCACATTTGACAAGGTAGGTCTCAGCTTGGAAAGAGACATGGCAGTTGTAGTCATTGTTGAAAATAAAATCTCACCTAATTGCCTATGAAAATCCATTTGATCAATAGGATGTATCTGATTTACATCAAATGAAAAAATGGTTTTCTTGTAGTTTGTTGTGGATTTGGGAAATGTAATTTGAGCATGCAAAAATGCCATTTGCATACTTCCTCTTTCACTGTCAAAGGCAGAGTGAAGTCTATGCTGAGAAGTGGATGTCTGTTTCTAAAATTGATTGTATACTTGAGATTTAAGACTTTCATTCTTTTGCTTGATTCCCAAAAATTTTGAGAAGATATTAGTATCTCCTACTGAGCTAGTCTCAGTTGACTGAATAATCTCCATAGGTTCAGTTGAAGAAGGACTTGAAGAAGTAGAAATAGGCTTGGGATCAATGGTCCTTGCTGATGAAACATATTCCAACTCTCCAAGAGCAATTATTTATGGTGGCCTGCTTCCTGATGACATTGATAGTCTATTTTTCAACTTCTTTTGTAATATATAATACTCTTTACTAGATTCTGTAGCTGACTGAGTTTCCTCTCTGGGTCTTTTATGCTGAGTACTCTAAGTAGCTGAAGTCTTTACCTGTGGAGTAGAAATAATTTGTTCATCTGCTCCTATGGGAGTTCCTTCAAACCACTGCTCCTAATTCATGAACTTCTCCAATTCTGACCTAGGAGTATGGTTGTAAGGTGTTGCCTTCAACTACACTCTTAGAGTTAAAATGATACCAAAAGGATCATAAGACCAATTGAAGCTTGGCTGGAGGTTCATGTTCTTTAATAATCTATCTGCCTTTGTACCTGTAGACCTAGTGTTACAAATGAATGTCCCTACCTTGGCTTTGAGTTTGAACTGTGATTTCTTCTTGCTTGAGACAAAATGGACTTCATCCATGTTTATCATCTGCCTGATGTATTCCAGAGAGAATATCCTCATTGGCACATACTTAGGCAATTTGTATGCAGCCAACTCACTGCCATATATCCTAATCTCAGTGTAATTCTGGTAGAGGTACCAGTCACCGGCCTTGGTCTGTTTTGATAGGTGCAATGTTTTCTTAATCTCTTCTCCAATTCTGGGCCCTTCCTGACTGTTGAGTAATTGGAGAATTAGATGAACAAAAGAGTCAATAAACTGAGAGAATGTAAAATTGGATGATCCTACTCTTATTGACTATGTCCAATGAATCACTGATTGATTCACTCCATGCTCATCTTGTTTGTTAAGTTGGATAGGCAATAGATCTCCTTGTTGAAACAAAATTAAATGGATTATGACTAAAATGTACTTGAAAACTCCTTGAGTGGTCAAATTCATAAATTGTTCATGTATATTATTAGCCAAAAAGAGGCTATAATTATACATGAAAGCAGGTTGATATTCTTTGCTAAAATTGGAGAAGAATCCAAGGATGGATTCATCAAAATAATGGTAATTTTCATAGCCTAGGAGGTATGACAGTAAACAGATAATATGTCCAGTGGCTTCAAGGAACATGTAAGATGAATATGGTGGATTTCTCTTAGGTAATTCAGCATCTTTTGGTAATAAAAGTTCAAAGATAAGGGCTCTCTATGGGAAAGTGGGTTTATTATAAAGGTCCATGAGAGTTATTGGTGAAAAATGGCTAAGGGAGTCAGATGGAGGTATCATTAACATTTGATTTATGCTCTAAGCAGTAATGGTGATCAGGATTTTCCATCCTGATTCATCACTGTTTTTTGCACAAGATCATACCTGGCTTGACACCAAGTAATTAGATTAGGGAAGTGATGAGTCTTGGGAAAAGAATATAATCGTAAAAGTGTCTCCCATAAGTGAATGGGGTCCTCTTTATCAACATATTTCAGTTTTAACCATGAATGTAATTCATAAAAATCGAATTCACATTCACAGTCGTTGATCTTGAAAAGGGAGTCTACAAGGGGCATATGATCCAAATCAAGGGAGATAATAGAGGGATTCCCTTCTTCAGCAATCTTCTGTATTTTCGCTTTAGGAGTCATCCTGCTGCAGTGGAAATTCAGAAACTGTTTTAATCAAAAGATGGATGACAATGGCAAAAATACACACAGGGTGACAAATAGCGCTTTGGTATATGAATGGAAGCGAAAAGTGGCAAAGATTGGAGCCATGGGGTATAGGTGCGATTGGGCTTAATTGACTGTTTAAATCTAGCCGTAGGCAATTAATTTGTAGAGGGATGAGAATTAATCTTTAACATGTGATTAAATGGTTAATGAGGCATAGCAAAGGCTTTGGAGCATATGGGTAATGACATTATAACGTGGCGAGTGGTGAAGGGGTGAGCGCAAATGGACTAGTGACGTGGAGGTTCATGAATGGATGGAAGATAACGGATTTATATGGTGCAGGAAGAAGTCAAAGATCGGATTGAGGAAAACCGCTAGCGGATTTTGGGGGAGCATGATGGTTTATGGTTTCGAGCCTTGGGGGTCCAAAAAATTGTGGGAGCACCACGTCGCAGAAAATGGCAGCCATTAAAACTGCTTTTCGGAACCCCCTCCTCGTGTTAACGGGAAACGACTGAAGGGGGTCCGAAAAGCTTCCTCTGTTGTTAATCCAGGCAGTGTGAATGATCTCCATTGGAATCTACTCGGTGGTTATCGGCGCCTGAGTGACATTTTGTCGTTTCTTCCGATGCAAAAAAAGAATATAATATGAATTATGTGCAAGGTTATCAAGCCTTATTACAATAATTAAATCCTAATTAAAGAATTTAAACGCTGATTAATCTAAACAACATTTTTAAAGGCACATTTTGACCTAGCAACCTTAATTTTATTTCTAAAACAAATATTTTTCTTTTATTGCTTATCTAACATTTTCATTTTGCCTTCCTTTTTTAGAGCATCTACCCTATCATTTTATTTGATATTGACCTGAAATAATAATCAATCCTAACATTTTTATTTTCTATTTTGTTTTTGGTCCATATCCTAACTTATCATTTTTTCTGTGGCATTTTGATTTTTTCATCTAATAACTAACTTATCAAAAATAAGAATGTTACAACAAATCCTATTTGTGTTTTCTAATTGAACCATGATATATTTTAGTTCATTTTAAGCATCAAAGTGACTTGCATCATAGCCTAAGATTGTACTTGTTTTCTTAGTCTATGTAATGAGAAATCAAAATTGTTATCTTTTTTAATAAAGCTATACTATAGATAAAAATTCAAACTAGAGAAATAATTAACAAATGCATAAACTAAAATTTAATGAACATCCATAAACAAGATTAATAAACATCCATAAACTGAAATAATGAATATATCAACAAAATGTCCATATGAAAATATATATAAATTACATGACATGATCATCCATAAAATGAAATAATAAGTATCCATAAACTGAAATAATGTTCATGCATCCATAAATTGTCCATGTATGAAAATATACAAAATTTGTATTATGAAATGGAAAATGAAAGTGAGTTAAAGATCGAAGTTTCATGGGAGGAGCTCTAAAAATGCGCAGAACTAGTGTTTGCTACAGGATTTTAGAGTTGGGCACCATGGAGGGGCGAGAAGGGGGGAGCTCCACTCCCTCCTACAGTCAAGTTGTATCAAACTGCTTCAAGAAGCCCATGGAAGTGAAACACAGAGGCAGGCAAAAATGCAGGAGGAAGTCAGAAGAGAGAAGCATATAGGAGTAGACAGTCAGAAGGTTGACCACAGCAATAGGACAGGACCATGTAAACCTAAGGCGGTCACCACACCCCGAGTGGTGTTAAGTGATCCAGCGCTACAGGCGCACAGGGAGCACATGGCAACTTATGTGGTGATATGTAAATTCATGGGGTTCTGGCCAATGAAGAAGGCACTACACACATGGATAAAGAACCATTGGAAACCTAAGGGAAAAATAGATCTACACCTTGGATCCAAGGGTTTCTTCACAATTGTGTTTACAAACCTAGTGGATAAAGAAAGGGTGTTTGAAGGAGGACCCTACTTTTATGTAGCTGCAGGCCTCTATATGAGGCCTTAGGTCATGAACTTTGTTCCAAAGCGAGAAAAATTTACTTCGGTGCCGGTTTGGGTAAGACTATATTCCCTACCTCTAGACTACTGGCTGCCAAAATCATTAAAAGCCCTAGGTAATAAACTAGGGCATTTCTTAAAAATTTCAGAAGCCACTCTGTGAGGAAAATATACCTCCTTTGCCAGAATATGCGTGGAAATGGACCTTTCCTCCTTTGCCGGAGGAAATAATCCTAGAAGTATTTGATGAAGAATGGGTACAGGCGGTGGACTATGAGCATGTACCCTTCAGATGTTGCAAATGCCATGAACACGAGCACCTCTTCAAGGCTGCCCTTTAAGTAAAATGGAGAATAGTATCAAAGCAACCTCAGGTAAAGAGACTGAAAGCTTTACCAAGGTGGGGGGCAGAGGAAAAGGAGGGAGAAAAAATAAAAATAAAAATCTATGAGGAAAAACAACCTAGTCATAATAGGTTCAAGACACTAGAAGAAGAAGAAGGGGATGAAGGAACGAATCAAGTTATTAAGGACAATACTATAGAGAAGGAAAACGATGAGAACATGGAGGATAGACCTGATAAAAGCCAACAAAGGGAGGATCAGCCAAGCACTATGGAGCTTGATAAGGACCAAGAGATGACCCCAAGAAAAGTGGGTATGGAGGATCATGAACTGTAGGACATATTGGATAGGGAACATCTCGATCTAGAAAAGTTCCTGGAAGAAAGAACAACCAAAGGAGCGGATTCGCTACCTCAAGATGAATTTAACAGAGTACAACAAATCTTTCTCTGGAGAACGCAGGCAAAAGGTGCAGGGATCAAAAGAAACTATGATAGTCAGGACAATGAAGGGGTTAAAACTATGGAGGCAATAGGGGGACAAGCTCCCAAAAACCCAGGAAGGAAACAAGGAAGAAAAAAACAGAATGAGATGTTGATTGAATGTGGAAAACTCATGATAAACTCAAGTAAGATGAAAGACGTAACTAGTTACTCCTTTACAAATCTTTCTTAATGAAGCTTACAACATGGAATATTAGGGGTCTAGGAAGCAAAAGGAAACAAATAAATCTCAGCAATAGAATGAAAGTAGAAAAACCAGATATGATATTTATTCAGGAAACAAAATGTTCAACGGAAAAAATAAGAAAAATACACAACAAATGGTTGATTAAATATGAATATTTAGAAGCCAAAGCAGATAAAACAGCAGGAGGAATTCTCACACTTTGGAACCCTTAGAAACTAGGAATTCTAGATGCTGAAGCATCCAGGAACTATTTATCAGTGGTCATCCAACCTTTGGGGGACGAGGAAGTTTATTTGATTAAAAATGTTTATGGTCCACAAAAGACTGAAGACAAACTTGGGCTTCTTACCTCACTAGAGGAATTAAGAAACAGGAATTCGGGTATCCCCCGGATTCTGGGAGGGGACTTCAACATGATCAAGTCCCTATTGGAAAAAAAGGTGGAACCAGATCACTAGGTAGAGATTTCATAGCATTTCAGAATTTCATAAAAAACATGAGGCTAGTAGATACAGAGACAAGTAATGGTATCTTCACCTGAAATAATAAAAGGGGAAGAGAGCCTTGAGTGGCCTCAAAATTGGATAGATTTATTATCTGAGAGGGCCTCATCCTTACAGGCCTTGACTTGTCAGCTACGATACTCCCCTTTGGTGGCTCGGATCACTGGCCTGTTCAATTTGAGGCGTCCTTTATAGAAACTCCAAGAAATAGACCTTTTAGGTTTGAAAACATTTGGCTTACCCATCCTGACTTTATCAGCAATATTGAAAAATGGTGGATAGGGGATATGTGAGTACATGGAACTAAAATGTTCCTCCCACATAAAATATTGAAACACATCAAACTCAGGCTTAAAGATTGGAATAAAAATGAGTTTGGCAACATTTTTGAAGCCAAAAAGATAGTTGAATGGAAGCTACAAGAAATTAACCAAATCCTCATCACAAATGGCTTCAACGAGGAGAGAAAGGAACAAGCTAACCATCATCAATAGGAATGGGAAGGATTATGAAAACAAGAGGAGATATTCTGGAAACAAAAATCAAGGATACTATGGTTAAAAGAAGGAGAAAGGAATACACGGTTTTTTCACAAATCTACCATGGATCACAGGTCTCATAATAGGATTTCAAAAATCAAAGATCTCAAGGTAATCAACTCAATACCCACAAAGAAATAGAAGTTGTTCTGGTTCAACATTTCCAAGGCATAGCTGAGGAACCTCTTTTAGACAGATCTCAATTCATTAATGAATTTACAAAGCACATTCCTAATCTTGTGACAAGAGAAGACAATTATAATCTAAACAGACCAGTGAATGAAAAGGAGGTCAGCGGAGTCATCAAATAAATGCAAAAAAGAAAAGCGCTAGGTCCAGATGGCTTCAATGTTGACTTCTTTAAAGCATGTTGGGGAATATTCAAGCATGATATCATTGAAGTGGTGGAGGACTCAAGGAAAAACAAAACTGTTTTGAAGGTGCTCAATACCTCTTTCTTATCATTGATTCCAAAGCAGGTTAATGCTATGACACCAAACAGATTTAGACCAATAGCGTTATGCAATATGGTGTATAAAATTATTTCCAAAATAATTGCCAACAGACTCAAGCCCCTTCTTCCAACTCTCGTGTCTAAGGAGCAAACGGGATATGTGGAAGGCAAGCAAATTCTCAATAATATCATTCAAGCACACGAGGTGGTTCACTCACTTAAGAACAACAAGCAGGCAGGAAAGATTATGCAACTTGGCCTAGAAAAGGCTTATGATAAGCTAAGTTGGGCTTACATCAAGGAAGTTCTAAAAGCTTATGGCTCAAATCATAACTGGATAAGATGGGTAATGGCCCTTGTAACTTCCTCCAGTTTTTGAATCATGTTAAATGGTTCACCATCCACAACCTTTAAACCTACGAGAGGTCTTAGAAAAGGAGATCCACTCTCACCCTTCCTCTTTATTCTTATGATGGAAGGGCTTGGCTATGCTATCAAAATTTCCAAAGCAGAAGGCCAAATCCAGGGTCTCAAACTTACCTTGAATGGAGAGGCTTTGACCCATCAACAATTTGTGGACGATACCATGCTGCAGGGTACCCCCATGGTCAAGGAAGCTCTAGCCTACAAACAAATCCTGAAGGACTTTGCAAAGGCTGCGGGTACAGAGGTAAGCCTTACCAAATCGAAGGTTTTTTTTTTTAGTACTGACATTGCTATTCAAAGACATATATCTAGAATTCTAAGCTTTCAAAGAGATATGCTACCCTCCAAATATTTGGGAGTACCTCTAACAGACAAACCTCTGAACAAGGAAGTTTAGGAGCGTGTGGCCAATAAGCTCCAGGAAAAAATCCAGAAATGGACAAACAAGTATTTAAATTTCGCAGGACGACTAATACTCACAAAAGTTGTCCTTCAAACTATCCCCATCTTTATGTTTTCAGCCCTTCCAGCTCCTAAAGGAGTTATGCAACAATGCAGAAAGATCCAAAGAGATTTTCTTTGGGGCAAAGGGAAAGAGAAAAAAAATGGGCTTTGGTAGCATGGGAAAAGATCTATAGACCTAAGACTCAAGGAGGTATGGGACTTGATGACCCTGAAATACTTAACAAAGTTTTGGGGGAAAAACTTTGGTAGAGATGGCGAAAATATTCGGCTTCACCTTGGGCCAAAATTTGGAAACAGAAATATGCAAAAAATTGGCAAGAAAGGGATCACATCAGAATCTCTGGGCACGTCAAAGGCTCCCACATTTGAAACAAATCTTGGGAGAATAGAGACATTGTTCAGAAACCCAGTTTCTAGGAAATAAGGGCTAGAAACCTTGCTTGATTTTGGGAAGATAACTGGCAACAGGAACCTAAACTGTTAAGAGAAGAATTCGCCAATCTCAAGAAAAATACTGACAACAAAGGGTTACGCAGGGTAAATGACTTCTAGGATTAGGTAAGAAGCAAGGGAAAATGGAGAATATGGAGGACCCTGGTATACAGTGATGACTCCCGTTGAAGGCACAGGCAAAAGCTTTAACATCCATCTTGGAACAAAGAAATATTCTGACATCAGTAGATTCAGACCAACTGAGATGCAACAAAAACAATGAAGGTAATTTTAACCTCAAAGAGGCGAAGCGCATAGCCTTTGGACTTGACTACCCAAACCCTCATGGGGTATGGAAGGACCTATGGTAGAACCAAAACTGGATGAAAATCAAACTGTTCACGTGGTTAGTGCAGCATAAAAAAAATCTAACCTGGGAAAACCTTAGGAAAAGAGGGGTTTTCGGTCCATCTAGATGCCAGATATGTGAATTACAAGAAGAAACTATGGATCACCTACTCAACCTCTTCCCATTCACTTCCACCTTGTAGAACTAGGTAGCTTCAATATTCAGACAAAAAAAGAGGGACTTGGGCAGCATTACCAGTACTATGAAGAAGTGGAGGAAAAAATTCTTTGACAATGAAATAATCAACAAAGCTTGGGCTTTAGTTCCAGGCTTTATAATATGGGATGTCTGGAAAGAACGTAACACCAGAATATTCAAGAACAAGAAAGGTTCTCCCCAGAACATCATGGCTCAGATTTTAAGACAGCTCAATGAGACAATAGGGACCCTCATTAAAAACCCCCTTGAGGACCCACCTAAAGATACAAATGTGCAGATACTACTACATTTGGGTCTTCAGGGGCTTGTTCCACAAGACAAAAACATGAATGTAAGTCATATAATATCTGATAAGGATTTCTAGCAAACGCCCCCCCCCCCCCCCTTCAGGATTTTTTGAAAATGCAACATAGATGGGGCCTCAAAAGGAAACCCGGGTATGGCGGGGTATGGAGGAGTAATAAGAGATGAAAAGGGTTTCATAAAAACCATCTTTCATAGCAATTTGGGAAAATCCACTAGCAATATGGTAGAGCTTATTTCCCTTGAGCAAAGTCTAGAAATCTTGAGGGACTGAAATCTCCATAATACCATAATTGAAGCTGATTCTGAATTGATTATTAATTCAGTCAAGAAAATTTGCTATGGCTCTGCTCCAGATAAAGTCTCGAGACATTAGCAGCTTCTGCAAGTGTATCAACGGATTCAATCCCACCTGCATAACATAAGAAACCTTAGTTTTACTCATGTGCACCAAATAGCCAACAAAGTAGTAGACATATTAGCTAATGAAGGAGTGCTTTGTGCTAAGAGCAATAAAATTTATGTTTGGATAGAGACCCCCCAAGGCAAATTGAGGGAATAGTGTCTCAGACAGGCGAGCGCAGGCATGGAGCTCTATCAAAGCAGGGGAAACTAGAAGGATGTACACTAAAGGAAACAAGGGAATTTTTATCTTGTATGGTGAAGAAGTGCATGGATATCTGGTCTTCGGGCCGGAATTTGTACCTTGAACCCTTCATACCCAAAGTTATCGGGCGGGAATCAATTTAAATGACAAGTCTTTGTATGAAAATGAAATTCTCTAAAGAAGTTCGCCTTTGAATTAGCTTTGCTGGGCGTTTGGTTAACGTGCTAGCAATTAGGAAGATTTGAAGTAACCCTAGGGATTTTGCATGGCAACTTGCAAGGAGGTTACCATGCCTGCTGGACCTGAATTTAACTTAAATGATCGCTTTATTTGACTTCGGGTGTGGGTGCGGTGTTATCTACCATGCTTGTTTCTCTTCAAGGTTGGGTTCGGTGGATTTCGGGCGGACTACATGCTCGAGGGTTATCCCCCCAAGAAGACCTAAAATCATTATATTGTGGTCTCTATTTCCTCATCAGGTCCAATTCAAGAATTAAAGAGTTTGCATGTTTTCGTTTCGACATGGAGCCTCCTCCGTCAGAGCACTGAAGGCGTATCGAACGGTCTTGGCGATCGTTTGTATTTGAAGGTATCGTAGTTATGTTTTGTGGGCCTTGGGCCTAGATTTTGAGCCTTTGGCTCGGTGCCCAAGGCTTTGTGAGGCTCATTAACTCTATGGCCCACATCTCCTTTGGGAATGTTGTAATTTATGTAATTTGTTTTTTCGATACATTTGAATAGAAGCACTGACTCTTGCTTAAGCAAAATAAAAAATAAAAAAAATGTGCCCTATGAAATGGGCTCGAAAATATATAAACTATTTATGATTCACTCTAGAAAGTATCACTTTTAGAACTCTTATGTGAGTTTCATTGTGCAAAGTAAGCATCCATAATCCGATATTGCAATATAACATATTCAAATTCAAATTAATTAGAACATTATTTATACAAAATAAACAATCTGGAAATAAATGATTTTGAATTGTGCATTTAAATAGTCCCCTACTTATGGCTCGGTCGAGTGCAAATGGAATTCAAGTGATATGGGGGTCTGATCAATTTGGGTTTGGTGCTCCCCTACCTATGGCTCAATGCCTCCATACCCAACATCCCACTCATGCATCCACATAACTATGGCATTGACACCACTCTGCATTTGGGCCGATGTACACAATGGAAAAAACGAATTATATTTAGTCTATGAATTAATTAGCATGCATACATGTAGCTTAAAAAAAGAAAATGTTGAAATCTTAAAAATAAAAAAGTTTACCTCAACTGTTGATCCATGTGGTTGTACATAGTGACTCTCCTCCACATGTGTTTTATGAGGTGGAGTGCTCCACAATTATGCAGGAATGCAAAAAAATACAAAAATACACATATACACAGAGATGTAGTGGAAATAAAACTTCATTTCATTAATATCAAAGAACTAAAATATACTTACATACATAAATGGAAATAAATTAGCTCGGACAAAGTAGTTTATCTCTGAGAAGAGATGCGGTGGTTGCATGCCTCTGAATTGTGTTGCAATGAGGCTCAAAGGCCTATTTATTATTGAGAAACAATGGAAAACCCTAAACATCCAAAATTTAACCCTAGGAGATGAAGCATCAAAACTATGGACCCCGTTTGGGTAAATTGGTACATCAACTTCTTGGGGTTGTAACTTTAGCATACGATCTGCATTTGATGCACACAATAACTCATTAGAAATATCTATTCGAGGAATACAACTTTCGACTGAAAACATGATTCAAAGACTCATGGTTGCTCATTTTCCCAAAAAAACGTTGTTTAGGGGCTCAAAATGGCTCCGAAAGTTTAGGACCCGAAAAACTGCCAAAAATAGTAAATTGTGCTACAATTAAGGAAACTGAAAAACTGAAAGAAACAATGGTGGGGGTCCAAGTGGAATAGGCTGGTGGCCACCAATATCCACCCAGGTTAGTCCTCCCCCCTTAGGAAGAAATGGTCCCCATTGTGTTGAGTACCTCCATAAGCTGGGGAAACTTCTATTGAACTTGATCCCTAGTGAGCCACTTGCCATAGTGTAGTAGTTGGCCAGCTTTGACAACCAGATCCAATTGTATATGTTGTTAGCGAGTATTCTTGATTTGTGTGTCCATGATCCGATCAATTGTGGCATGTTTCATGCAGTCTGGGTTTAACTCTATTGGTGTGAGTTGTTCTGCAATGTCTGATGTGTCCAGTGATGGTGGAAAGTATGGTTGAAGGTGGTCCACATTGAACACTGGGTGTAGGCCAAGGAATGGTGGAATGTTGAGCTTGAAATAATTGTACCCTATAGCTTAGTGATGGTGTAAGGCCCATATCAGAGCAGGTGAAGCTTGCGGTGGGGCCCAATGAGGTGTTCCTTCTGCAAATGTAACCAAACTGCATTGCCGACCTAGAACTTGTGTGGCACCCGATGTTGATCATGATGCTTCTTGTGCTTAGCATTGGCTATGTCCAATGTGCCATGTACTTGTTGGAGGATGTGCTAAATGCACTCAAAGAAGTTGTTAGCCCTATCAACTTAAGATTGGACATGAGCCAAATTTGCCAGAGTAGATGCAAATGGTATGGCCACATCAATGGGACATAGTGGCTGGAAACCCAATCCCACCTGAAAAGGGCTATGGCAAGTTGAGCTATGGAGAGCTCTATTGTAGCTGTGTTGGACAGAGGGGAGGATCTCCTCCCATGTGCATGGATTCTTCGAGTTGTACATGTGAAAAATGTGTATGATCATCTTATTGACGAACTATGTTTGACAATTAGTTTGGGGGTGGAAAGTCGTGGACTTAGTAAGCTTGGTATCCAAATTCGACCAGAGACTTGACCAAAATGTACTTAGGAATCTGTTGTCCCAATCTGAGATAATGGACTATGGGATCCAAAAGTGTACCCACATCTGTTCAAAGAAGAGCTTAACAGTGGCTTCTGTTGTGATACTATTCTTGCAGGCTTCCAGAATGGCCATGTTAGAGAATATGTTGATGACCACGAAAACACAATCATTGCCATGCTTAGTAGAAGGCTTGAAATGTAATCCATGGAGATGGGTTCCCAAGGTCGACTAGGAGTAGGCAGAGGAGTATATAGTCCTTGCTTCTTGATGGTCGATTTGGCAATGATGTGGGCAATGTAGGATCTGATGTACTTCCCAACATCTCGTCAAAGGTTTGGCCAATAAAATACTTCTACAACACTGGCACTGTTTTCTCTACCCCTAAATGTCTAATGACCCTATTGTAATGCGCCTCCCAAATAATCTTGGCACAATCACTTGAAGGAACGCAGAGGTGTCCCAGGTGGCATAATAGTGGATCCTAGAGGTGAAATTTTGGAACTTTCTTGCCTTCCAGGAGTATCTAGTATGTGTTATTGAATTCTGGATTGCTCTTGTAAATATGTGGCCACCCCATAGTCTCGTTCCCACAAGATTCGAGCACAATGGTTAGCACTAAGACCAGCAGTCGATTGAGGCAGTCTACAATATTGTTGATGCTTCCATTCTTGTACTTAATGTTCAAATAGAATTGTTGCAGATATGTGGACCATTTCTGATGGCGGTTGTTTTACAACTTCCCTTGTGTTTGTATGAACTGTAGGGGTTGATGGTCTATGTGGATGACCGTTTCCTTCCCCCACATGTAATGCTTCCATTATCAGCAGGCTTGCACAATGGAATACATCTCTTTGTCATAGGTGGGATACTTTCGGACTGTGTCTGAAAGTGTCTCATTGTGATATGGCACTAGATGCCCCTGCTGAGTATGAACTACACCAATAGCATAGTCGGAGGCATCTATCTCGATCTCAAATGGTTGTTGCAAGTCTGGTAATGTGAGCACTGGTGTAGAGCAGAAGCGATGCTTCAAATTAGAAACTGCCTTCTGTTGGGATTAAGACCAAAATAGCTTTTCTTTCGCTCCTCCCTTGGTAACTTGACTCAAGAGCCAAGTGATATGAGAGAACCCCAACACGAACCTGCGGTGCAAGTTGGCAATGACCAGAAATTTGTGGATCTATGTTAGAGTGGTTGGGATGGCCAATCCCGAATGACTTGTATCTTGGTTGGGTCCACATGCACACCCCGCTCATCAATAATGTACCCCAGATATTGAACTTGGGTCATACCAAAAGTGCATTTCTCCAAATTGGCACACAACATATGTTTCCGCAGGGTTTGGAGGACCTGCCAAATATGATGGAGGTTCTCTTCCCAACTCTTTTTGAAGATCAGAATGTCATCCAAATACACCACCACGAATGAGTTGGTGAAGGGTCGCAAGATGTCTTCCATCAGCCTCATGAAGGTTGTGGGGGAATTTTTCAACATGACCAAGCATTCAAAAAGGCCCTCCTTGGATTTGAAGGTAGTCTTCCACACATCGAAGGGTTCAATCAGTACCTGGTGATAACCAAACTTCAAGTCAATATTCCTGAAATATTTGGCCCCCTTAAGCTAGTCTAGAAGATCATCAATCTGTGGGATTGGATACTTATTCGAGATAGTGATCTTGTTTAGCACCCAATAGTCAATACAGAGTCTCTAGGTCCCATCCTTCTTCTGTACCAACATGATCAGGCTCCCAACTTCACAACTCCTTAATCTTCCACTTGATTTCATCATTCTCTAAAACATAGTGTCGATAGATCAGTCCATTGGGTAGCGACGTGCCCAGGGTCAGATCGATTGAGTGCTTGACTTGACAGTGTATAGGTACCCTTGTGAGTGAGGTGAATATGTCCATGTACTCCTCCACAACCTTGTCCATCTATTTTTGTCATGTAGAGGAGCCCTATCTGGAGGTCGTGGCCACAATATTCTTCCTTCCCTCATGGAAAATCATAAGGGAAACAAATTTCCCAATCTGGGAAATGATATTACTGTGTTTCCTCGTAGTGATCAAAGAAATGGTGGTAGGTAGTGCTACCTCCAATATGTTGTACAACTTATCACCTAAAGTAATAATAAAAGTGTGAAGCCTGGACTCATACACATCATTTCGCTTCCACAGGTATGGTTGGCCTAATAATACATCACAAAATTCAAGAGGATCAACATCACACAGTACCTCATCCGTGAAGGGATTAATTTTGTAGGTAAGGCGACATTGTTTGCTGACATGGAGATCTCGCCCTTGGTGAACCCACCTGGTGGTGTACGACTGCGGGTGTGGTGTGGTCTAGGCCCAACTGCTTCAAGATCTCTCCTAAAATGAGTTTCTTTGGCTCTCGCTGCTGACAATGAACTGAAATGGGGAACCCTTCACCTACATCTATGAGTGGAAGAGTCACATCCCCTCCTCTAGATCTTCGAGCTCATCCTTCTGGATCTTGGTGGTGGCAACGGTGGCACTAGGCTCTGCAGCGATAATCTACTTCCTTTTTTCATTCCCCTTGTCGATTTCTAACTCAGAGTCAGAACATGCATCTGATTCGAAAGCCTTCAACTCGGCCACCAGTGACTTCTTGGCTCAACACTCACTTGTGTTGTGAATGGAACTCACACCATTTCCCTATGTCCTTCTTTATCTTCGTGGTGTTTTTCTTTGCTTACAGCTTCCATGGGTTGTCCTATGTTACCCCACCTTTGCTTTGTCCTTTGTTTTGCAGCTTGGGGGTGCCTTCCCTTTCTTCAGATTCGTAGATCCAAAGTCTCTTTTCTTCTATTTAAATTCTACTCAATCTTGACAGTGTATTGATAGGCGGCACCAAGTGAGGAGATGTCCAGGAACTCCATCTTGTCCTAGTTTTACTTATGTAGAAAACCACGGTACTTGAGTACCAAATGCCGCTCAGAATCCTTGATACCCAGCTTCGTGCGAAGGGTATGGAAAACATTTGTGAACTTTGGCACATCTTGGTCCCTTCCCTGCCGCAGCATGGTCCAATTTATGTATTTATCTTCATAGCTCTTGATACTGTAATATTGTTCCTTGATGGCGTTTCAGAAATAATTCCAAGTGGGTGTAGTTGAAAATAGTCAGGATTCCCTCTCGTCCTTTTTTTCATAGTAGGTTTCCCACTAATCCTTGACATGTGGGGCAGCTTTGAGAAGTGAAAAAGTAATATTTTCTCGGTTGGAAAAGTCACGAATTGAAAAATATCCTTCCAACATATTTAACCATCTATCTATGGTGTCTGCACCTATTTGGCCTTCAAATATGGGAATATCAAAGTTAACTTGTACCTTAAAAGGATTGGCACCTCCAGAGTGGTTGCTAGATGAAGATGTGTTGCTTGTGGATAGTCGTCGAAGAATCTGAGCAAAGTTATACATCATCGCATTCCTCTGTCGCTTGAGGGCTTCCTCAAGCAACATTTTGGAAGGATCTCTTGCCCCCTTGTATTTCTTTTCTTCTGCCATGGGAGGTTGTCAGGGTTTGTGAGGTTGGTCTTGCAAAGGTTTAACCAGTTCGATCCCTAAATCCTTATACCCTGACCTCGTTGGGGACATGCAAAGAAAAATAAAGAAAGAGCATACCGCTCTGATACCACTAATCCAGACTTATGCAAGAACATAACAAAATACATAAATACACATATACACGGAGATGCAACCAAAATAAAACTTCATTTCATTAATATCAGAGAACTGAAATATGCTTAAATACAAAAATGGAAATAAACTAGCTTGAGCGGTGGTAGCTTATCTCTAAGAAGAGATGTGGCAGCTACATGCTTCTGAACTGTGTTACAATTATGATCGAAGGTCTATTTATTATTTAAGAAACAATGGAAAACCCTAGGCATCTAAAACCTAACCCTAGGAGATGAAGTGCCAAAACTATGGGCCCTGTTTGGGTAAATTGGTACATCAACTTCTCGGGGTTGTAACTTTGGCATATGGTTTGTGTTTGACAAGCGCAATACCTCGTTAGAAAGATCTATCCAAGGATTACAACTTTTGATTGCAAACATGATTCAAAGACTCATGTTTTCCCATTTTCCAAAAAAAATGTCGTTTAGGGCCTCAAAACGGCTTTGGAAGTTCTTGGCCCAAAAAACTGCCAAAAATAGTAAATTGTGCTACAATTAAGGAAACTAAAAAACTAAAAGAAACAATGGTGGGGGCCAAAGTGGAATAGGTGGGTGGCCACCAATATCCACTTGGATCATGGAGGTGGAGGATACTGAGCCATGGAAACATGCATTACAGTACATTGCTCCGACTTATGAACTGCCCCCTCAGATGACCTTAGAAGCTCATCCATGTGGTTGGGTTGTGTATGCATGTTATCATGAACTTATTAATATAAATGAAATCTAATACGAACTTATTAATATAAATAATGTATAATTTGAAGATAAGAGTCAAATGTTCCATATATATGTACCTGGTTTCTGTCATGTGGGTCATGCACCCTCCAAGTGTCACAGATGGTATGACGACAAATACGTGCATATGAAAAAATTTGGTCATGCCCTAGACTCTCGAGATATGAATCATCATGTAACGGAACTAGTGTGTCACGAGGCAACTGAGGTGATTTGCTCATATCTCCATGCAATGCAACATGCATAATGGCCAATGGCATTTGCATGTTATCTGCAATGGTATGCCTGGTCTCAGCGTCAACCTGCGACAACTACTTTAGCTTCTTTGACAATACAACGCTCTAAGATGTTCATGGAAACAATTTTGAAGGTGGTGCTACATGCACAGGGTCCCTACGATCCCTAGAACGATCATAACTACGTCCCAAGCGAGGTCCATAAAACTCAGATTCGGTGCTAGTGTAATATGTCCTCAGATGTAGCACAAACTTTACACATATATAATTTGTAACGTAAATGGGGTCCAGTGAATTAATCATAAAAAAGGGGTTGCTTCAATGTTCCTAAAATATTTGAGTGAAATCGGACCAGCATGTCTAACACGATGTTCCACAGGGAAGTCAAACAACTCCCCATGAACATCAATGTCCTTGGTGGCATCTTTCACTGGCTCCCAAGTATGTGGGCCTCTAACCTCTAGCCTCCTAATCCTATGTATGGAATACATGAGCTGGCTCTGTGGGCTCGCCCTCAGGTATATCTTGATCACCCTATTGATGTTATCCAACATCAAAAACAAACTACGCCTAATAGGTGAACTAGCGGAGCTTTTACCTAGCTCTCGTGTGATCCATGTCTGTTGGGCCCTAACATCCTCAATTGTGATACTGGTTATAGTGGCATTACACGGAGGTATTAACATTGCATTGTGATCCTTAGCTTCACCCTGCTGAGGGTTTGCAAATCATAAACACAATTAACATATATAAAAAACTAGAAGCATAATAACATATACATTAAATTCAAACACATCAATTGAAGATGATTTAAAAATTAAAGAAAATTTCAAGACATAAACACATAAAGTTTAAAGAGGATTTAAAAATGTAGGAGGTGTACCTGCAACAGGTGAAGAAGATCCATTATCAATAGCAAGATCATCAACAGAGATAGAAACAATGCCTCTGACATCCGACTGGTGTCGAAGGGAGGGTCTATGAGTGGAACACACACTCTGGTTGGGCTACGTGATCTATCACGAGCATGACCATATATGGCAAAACCCCCAACACTCTGACAGGTTACAGTTGTGGGGCGTACGGGAGATAGCTCTAAATATTACATATAATACATATAACACATATAACACATACAAACTTTAATCCAAGAAAAAAAAGTGACTAAACTATTACATATAATACATATAAAATAAGCCAAGAACAAAATGTTGACATAAAAAGAACGTTGACAAGAAAACCATTTATAAACTCAAGTAGAATAATCCACCTTGAAGTCCTAAACTTTAAAGTCTATTTTTTGATAAATTATCAACCAAAATATTGAGTTCCATATAAACACAATCCAAAGAAGTGATCAAATCTAACTTACACATTTTCCCATTTTTAAATAATGCATTTTATTCATAGAGCATAAATATGTAAATATATGTAAAAAAATGAAATAAACCTATTTGCAAAAATAATAAAATTTCATGTCAACCAAATACTCCATAAAACAAGTTCTTATAATGTTTGATTTTGACACATGACATGTACTAGGTGCAAGCACATGAAGACAATGTTTATGGTACAACACTACATAATGAAATAATATGGTACAAATTAGAAAAGAGTCAAAATGTTTTTATTCACTTTAAACACACTTTTCATCATGGATTTAATGTATGTATCAATGATACATTGTTGAAAACTTGAACTTATGTTATAGTTATGTTATGTTATGTTATATAATTAAATAAAAATATAGGAAGTGTAAGTTAAATATAGTTAAATAAATAATTAAATAAAATCTATTATTAATATAGGAACTGTAAGTTACAAAATCATTATTCAACTAATAAATTTAACAAGCGTTGTAAGACAACATAGTCCCTGCCATTGAAATTAAAGATTATATTGCTACAAAATTTGCATATAGAAGTTGCTAGTATGATACATATAAAGCATACTGTGAAATATTTAAATTGATATTAATATAATATGAAGAACATTAATATAGATTTTACAAAATCATTACTCAACTAATAAATTTAATAAGCGTTGCAGGACAACATAGTCCCTTCCATTGAAATTAAGGATTATGTTGCTACAAATTTGCATATAGAAGTTGTTAGCATGATACATATAAATCATACTATGAAATATTTAAATTAATTTTCATATAATATAAAGAAGATTAATATAGATTTTTCATATTTGTAAGCAATTGTATTCCGTAAAATTGTTTTGTAAAGCACAATTGTATTCATATTTATAAGAAAAAGTTTGCCAATTTATATTTGCGCCTCCCACCGAACCGGGAAAAAAAGAAAAAGAAGAAGAAGAAGAATATTATTTCAATTACAAAGTAGTAACTTTGATAGGACTTGCTCACGTCACATTTACATTATGTGTATAAACAACTAAATGGATGTTACATTCACATAGATCCAAATTACAAATTGTTTAGTACAATGCACAATTACATAGTGTTAATCAATTTGGCATGGCGCTTAACATGATGCTAGACTCTTGCCTGGGGAGGGACTAATAATGTGAAAATTGTGAGGGATTTTTCTTGGTTTTTTTTTTCCTAAGCATTCAACCATTGACCACCTAATAATTTGTCTATATTTTAAATAAAAGATGAACAAACAATATTTATTAATGCTTCTTTGATTTTTCTAAAAATGATCACCCTATGTCTAATCACTTTGAAAATTAATGGAGAAAGTAGGAATTCAAGTAGAGTGGAAAAGTGTTACTTTCTAATTATATGAAAAATTCATTATAAACTTGAGGATTCCAATAAATGATAAAATTAGGAGGACCAATCAAAATCAATAGTAAAATAGAGTTGAAATAAAAATGTCTACTCTTTGTGACTTATATATAAATTAGTTAGAAAATTGAATCATAAAAAGTAAAGGAAGTATACATATAAAAAGTTATGCTTTATTATTGTTAATTCATGTGGATGATGTTGTGTTATTAACAAATCATAAAGATATTTGTGATAAAAGTATAATCATTTCATATAATAGTGACATTTTCTTCAAGTAGGTAATATCATTGTTATTATTAAAACTCTTGTTCAGAGAAATAGATAACCATGAGCATTAATGTCTTCTATTTTATGCATAATAAATGAAAAAAATAGTAACAACAACATTTTTATATGCTTGTTGTTTGAGCTATAGAGTTAGTTTAGTTAAAGAATCCTAGAAAAAGGTTGAAAACATTAAAAAAATGTGTTTAGTAAAACATTTTTGTATTAAAACACAAATTAATTACTCTCAGTTTGAAAAGACAACATTATTTTATTTTATATTTATCAAATTTAATCATAAAAATAAAAATAAATACAAATAAAAATTATTTATTCAAACCAGAGTTAAACAAAGGTTATCTTTCTCACATAGCATGTTAGAAAAACATATAAATAAAATCTCAACTAATAATATATCTAAAGGAAAATTTATATACATAAAAATATATACTTTACAAACCAAAAAAAAAATGAGAATAGCTATATGCAACCAAACATAATACTATTCATGAAAAAATAAAATGAAAATAGTCAACACAAATATAAATATTTTTGTGTTTCCAATCTCACATAACTTTATTCTATATATCCATAAAGCATGTATTGTTTGTCCCATTCCATAATATTATATGTGAATATACATTGATCGAATATCAATGATGTATTTTGCAATTAAATAAGAGATTGATTAAAATACTATAAACCGTGGTATTTTTGTGTGTATATATAATATGTATATGCAACTAAATTAAAAACATGTATTTTCTAAATTAATATCTTTAATACTATTACTGTATTTTTTCTGGGTTAATAGCTTGTTAAAAAATGTATGGATTTTATCAATCACTTCAAATTTCTGTCAAAACCAAACCCTTCCGTCAGACACGATCCATGAGATAAACATCCTCCCTCAACAAACCATTTCTCCAACCACAAAATCATAAATGAATGTAAAACGAAATTGCCCAATTAAAAAAAAAAATGACAAAAATAGTAATACTTTTTATTTTTCTCTCTAATAACATTTTCAATTTACACAAAATTTTGACATATATCTCAATCTAAATATATAATAAAATTACACAAAATTTTCACAGATATCTTAATCTAAGATATAATAAAATATTACACAAATTAAAATAATTACATTTCCATAAATTTTGATATTAAAACCAAATCAATTTGTTAAAAAGCTTCATAGCCTTATAAAACAAAGAAATCTTACCAACTACATAATTTTTTTTTTTTATTATTATACTAATTCTATAAACTTTACCAACACCCTAACCATATGTTTATTAAATTTTTTATAGTAAATTATAATTATCACTTTCAATTTTAAATTGATATCAATACTTTGGCCTTTCTTTATGATTATTATACTAATTCTATAAACTTTAGCAACACCCTAAACAAATGTCTATTAAATATTTTATAATAAATTATAATTATCACTTCCAATTTCAAGTCAATATCAACACTTTGCCTCAGGCGTATCGGTGACTAGTTTCCCATTTCCTATTATCTCTTCTAAAAAATGGTCCCCTTCTTCTGTCCATCCTCGTAGCCATGTTGTGATGAAGTCAATACGCTATAGCGTTCATTGTAATTATTACATTCAATTTCAAAATGATATCAAAGCCTAGGTGAAATGTAACTGAGCCATTAGTTTGTCATTGTTGGTATGTCTCTGCATACTACCAAAAAAATAAAATAAGTCTTTACCGTGAGAATTAAACTGCACGATGTTAAGAAAAATAAAATCATATTTAAGACAAGATGAAACATAGAATCTAACAAAATTGGCGAAACAATTATATTAACCGATTTAACTTTAATATATCAATTTAATTATTTAATTAAATTAGAACTTGTGTAGCAAAATAGGAATTTTAATGATGATGGTTAATGTTCGCTGAGACCAAATAATGATCTATCAGACCTAAATAAACAAATTATTTATTTTGATTTAAGATTTTATTCTTATGCTCAAAAAGCTTGGAGAGAAACCTCCCGAGCTCACTATAGTTTTGACATTGTAAAAGGCTAAGAAAATCAGTATTGTAACAAAGATTGTGACTTTTAGCAATTTGTTTATTAGATTACAAGATACTCTAAAAATTGACGAGTTCTCGGATTGAATAAATTTTAGAAACAAAATAGACAAACTTAACTTTAATATATCAATTTGTTTAATTAAATTGGAACTTGTGTGGCAAGATATGAACTTTAATATACCACTTTTAGCAATTTGTTTATTAGATTACAAGATATTCTGAAAATTGACGATTTCTCAGATTGAATAAATTTTATGGGTAAGATAGAGTAAATTTTATATTTAAGTTTGTAAGCCAATGAAATGCTAACAAA
>APFE031667536.1:73982-93040 GCA_000404065.3 Pinus taeda
TTTTTTTTTTTTTTTTTTTTCAGAGTTTAAGAGTTTACATTGTAGTTTTTTAGGTTGTTTTTTTTGTTTTTTTAATTATGGTTTTTTAGATTTTTTTTGGGTTCTTAAGAGTTTTCCCAGTGTTTTTCATGGTTGTTTTTTGTGGTTTTTGTATCGTGGGTTTTTATTTCAAATTAATTTATTTTATTTTGCAACAAAAAATAAATAAAAGAGACAAAAAAAATAGGTAATCTATCTTGGCTTGAGCCTCTGGGTCGTTCGCAGGGTTGTTGGGCAGGTAGATTGAGTCCCTCTATCTTGGTTAAGCCTAGAAATCCTCCGCTAGACTCTTTCTTTCTGGCCATCTACACAAAACGGCTTACCCTAGACCGCGGCCAGGTTTTGAATAAGAAATAATTCTCAATTAAGCCATAATCCTCCATTGAAAGTTTGTTTAAACTCGATTGAGCTATGTTTAAGCTTTTAATGAGTGCGATCTAGCGCTCAAAATGACTCGATCTTCCTTTTTCACCCAAACTCACCCTCACTTTCTCTCACTTACCAAAAAAATATAACCCAACTCCATGCATAGAGGCATATATATATGAATATAAATTTATATAAATATAAATAATTATTAAAAACAAAAAAATATACCCAACTCGATGCCTAGACCATAACATACATATATAAATTTTATTATAAATTAAAATAATTATTAAAAACCCAGATTAATCTCGACTAATCTTCATTGAAGATTAAAAAAAAGTTACATTTTGGAAATTTTGATCTCTCCATAATTATTAAAATGACTTTATTCTAATTTAATTATTAAAATGACCCCATCCTACAATGATTAAAAAAGAGTTACATTTTGGAAATTTTGATCTCTCCATAATTATTAAAATGACTTTATTCTAATTTAATTATTAAAATGATCCCATCCTAATTTAAATATTGATGAACAAATAAACCAGGATAATCAGTATAAAAAAAACATGAAGTGGAGAGTCAACTGTGAAAACCAAAACTTACCCACATAAACAGGTTTTTTCTACCCGATGGATTTCTTGGATCGATTGGCTTCCTCCCCGTTTTTATCTCGAAGTACCACATCAAATGCATAAACATCCATCTCGTCATTAAACATTAAACTTTCTTTCCATAAACCAAATATTCTGAAGCAAGATACCTGTTAAACTACACCCACAATTTGTGAGCAGTATCGTTACAAATTGGATAGCCTTATTCTGAAAATGGCCATTGAAACTGGGAAGATGCTTACATGCCCAAATGTTCCTGAAGCATTGCCGCAAGCGATTTATGAAAATGTTGGTGCCCACCTTGCCAGCCTAAAATCTGACAACTATTATAAAATCCACACTGATTCGGTTGAAATTTTTAGTTGGTGTAGAATTCCAAGTTCCAATCTACAACTGTAGATCACTAAGATTTCTCCGAAAAGAAAATTAAAAACTTTCTGAATAAGATTTCTCCGAATACTGAAATGTCGAAATTACTCTTGATGCTTCTTTCAGTAAAGAGATTTATACTTCCAGTTCAAACTCTTCAGAAAGCAAGATTTTGGAAGACTTCACATCTCCGTGAAGAAAAGATTGAGAAAAGCCATTTTGCAAGTAATCTAATCCTTCAGCAACTCCTACAGCCACTTTCAATCGCACCGTCCAAGAAATGACGGGCTTCTTCTTGCCTCCTGAAACATATATAGGCAATACCCAGGGCTATAACCAAACCTCAGAAAATAGAAAATGACCCCGCCATAAAATACATGACCCTGTGATTCTTAAAATGACCATTGCTTGATATTTCTACATGATTTAATGATTCTTAAAATGCAATATTATTGAGTACATACCATGAGGATTCTCTTCAAGGTTTCCTCTGGAAACAAAACTATACACCGGAAGGCAGTTAAGGCCTTCTACACAGTAACGAATAAGTGTAATGATGCGATTGTGCTTCAATAAAGTAAAATTTCAACTTCAGAAAGAAGCCTCTGTTTTGGGTTTAAAATTCAAGATTTTCACTGACACCGATTGTCCATCAGGAAACTTAACTTCAGTTTCCTCTTCCTATCAAAAATTCCCTCCAAGAACAAGGATGTCACATAACCGAAGTGGGTTCACAGGATTAAAAAACACTTAAAAAGGAGATTTTCCATTCGAAGCAAATGCACAGAAATTAAAAGCTCCAGGAGGAAAACCAGAAATGCAACCTGTTAAAAAGCCGGAAGTGGCAGATTGCAACTCCTGATATGAAAAATGCCCGCAGCTTTTACTTCGACAAACACAGTCTAACCTCTTGCCAAATAATTTTCTTCTCGAGTAGAGTCATTCTGCTGACTGCAACGAAACCCACCTTCTTTACAGATTGTCCGAATTGGTGCTACCTCATTTGAAGACTGAACTTCATGTTCATAGCCGCAAACCTTCTGCGTAATCTGTTCTTTCAATAGAAGCTCTCCATTTGTCTGTGAATGCCTATTTGGCGGCTGTAGTGCCCATTCAACCACAGACATTTGTTTTGATGTAGACTGTGGAATAGGAGGCTTGATCAGTGAATAGACTCCAAGTAATCGGCTCTCTGTAATGGGTGCTGAAGTCGTCATTTTGGGAACATTTTGGTTGAGTTTTGCACAAGAATCACTTTTCCCTCCCCATTGCAGATATCACAAGAAGAGCCGAATCTATAATTTCATATCCTGCATGTTTCTTATAACTGCCAACAAAAATCTAGTTATCCAACTGGCAGAGGAGGCAATCTGGTTTCAGAGGATGACATGACCTTTTCAACGCTTCCATTTCAGAAAATTACACTTACAAACATCACCTTTGTTCACAAGAAAGTTTTTAACATCACCTTTGTTCACAAGAAAGTTTTTAAGACCGTCTTGATCCAATACTGACTGAGAATCTTGTCATGCTCATTGAAATTATAACTGCTGGGAGATTTAAAAGTATCCTGTCCAAAGAACATGATACAACACTGATTAAAGCTTTGCAGTTCTTGCTTTTAACTCTCCATCGTATTGGATTCAACAACCCTAGCCGAGGAGAAACAGCTTTCTCTGCGACTGACAAGACAAGAAAGCCAAGGCCAAAAAAATCCTCAAGAACCTCAACGGATTCATTACCAGTACATACGATCAACCAATCAGTGTCCTTGTCTTGCACTCGTGTATGCTTTGTCAGAAACAGACATACCTGATAGATGCTCTCTTCCACACCTCTCAAAGATGACTTTCCCATTTTCAACAATCAGTAGAGAAGAACTGCATGGTAAATCTCTTAACACAATATTTGGCTAATACCAATGAAGACCTGAAATATTAACAAAATCATGAATCAAGGGTCCTTGCACTCATCTATGCCTTGTCAGAAACAGACATACCTGATAGATAGTCTCTTTCACATCTCATCACCTTCCCATTTTCAACAATGAGTACAGACGAACTGCAAGGTAATCTCTTAACACAAGATCTGGCTAATGCCAGTGAAGACCTGAAATTAACAAAATCATGAATCAAGGCCCGCTTATGAAATTCCAAGCTTGATCCCTTGTTCTGGCACAAAGAGTTGGGGAATCCCATACCTTATGGCATTGTGCCTACTAGCTCCCAGAATCACCTTTGAAGCGTCACACAGTTTTGCTTCTTCTACCAACACCTGTTGCACAGAAAACCCAATAGCTATCTTGAATTGAAGGTCTACCTGTTAAATCAGATAAATTGTTAAGCCTGTAAATAAAGAGCCACACACTATTTCATTAAAGTAATTCTACAACTGCGATAAATTTGCCCCTGGAAATTTCGACTCTTTTGATCTTCTAATCCAAGAAACAATGGAAGACGGTGCATCTGTGGTCATCCATATGGGATACTGCATCTAAGACTCGATATTTATTCACTCAAATGACACTAGAAACTAGTTCTTTGCACGTAATCTCAGTCTGCATAACATTCTTCTACTGGAAAGGGACTGCAGAAGCATAGGCTTTAACTGATACTATGGCAAAGACTTTCATCAAATGAAAGCTAGTCTAGTGATGCGAGTGTACATCTTACTGATTTTTCTGGCTCTTCAACCACTAACGGAGACTTGAGGATTTGCACCAGGAAAAATTTCTTCGGATTTTTGCATTGATGCGTGCCATTACTGCAGTGCTTTTGCAGTAGAAACGATGTAGAGTGGTCCGGGTTGCCTGTCCGATTCCTTCACATCCCGGGACCATCGAGGTTACCTAAAAGTTCAAGTGCTTACCCTAGAAGTCAGTCCGATCATCTTGCGTCTTCCGACCAGCTCTTGCACAGAAAACAGGTCTGGCATTACCGCTAACATTTTCTTTGTCACACTTCTTTTGTTAGGTCAGTCGATTACAATATATCTTCTGCACGCTTGTGCTTGCAGCTCCGATCCTCCCAATCCAAATTATTCTGCTTCTTCATCATGAATCTCTTGCAAGTGGTAGTTCAGCGCAATGCCAGGAATATCTCCGAGAAAAAAAAAAATCCTTATGCAGGTGAAAGAACTGGATCGGATTGACATAAATCATGCTTTGGGCAACTGGAACATATCTGATCGAAGTCTGTGAGGTTGGAATGGAGTGTTTGGTAATAATCGCTTCAAGGTCATCGAAGGGTCATAGCCCTGGTGTTAAAAGGGGAATTAAATTCCTAAACATGGATTCAACCTTGGCCGTGCAAATGCTAGCCTGTTATGGCCTAGATCTCAAAAATAATGCTCAATTCAACATCATTACTAAAGTTAATCTCTCCAACACTTCTATTGCAAAGAATCAAGCTCCCTGTACCGTGCAATGAAAGTATTGCAGAGAGTAACTTCAGTAAGGACGCTGCAGAGCACAGTTGGTCAACGTCCTTACTAATCTCTCCAACACTTCTCTAGCAAGCAATCAAGCTCTCCGTGCAAAACTGTGTTTACAAATGCAAAATGCAATCCCTAAGGCCGAAGCTGAATTTGCCAAAAGTAGAATGTATGATTGCAGGAAACGAAGTTATACATTTTACTAGTTTCCTGAAAACCGAAAATGAAGATAAGGGCATCCGGCTCCACAATAACGCCAAAGACTTTTTCAAAAGGCTGTTTCGTTACCCAACTTTCATCCGCTGGCGAGGCCCCATGCCATGTGTCAATGTTTTTGGTGGAATTCGTAGCTGAGATTTTCTTCTTGTAGTTTTCTACTCCTCTGATCACAAATGCACTGCAACCAACCACCTGTCTCGCTCCACAAATATTTCCTGAACTTCCTCCACAGCCCTTATGCTTTCTCTTTTCACTGACCTGATCTCAATCGACACTAAATTCGAGCTCATATCTCAAGATAAATCAATTCCTGGTTCTATGATGAGGGCAAAAGCCATATTGTTTAAGGGAGTAAGAAACAGTTTACGTTAATCAATCATATCGATAGATTAGTTGGGGTTGCGAGTATTGAAAATTAGACTATCAGAGAATTTGAGAGAAATATAATATAAAATATATATAAAAATGAATATGAATAATTCATATGGCATGTTTAGTGTAATAAAATTGCCATATCACCATGTCTATTTCTAGAATTTCGAGATTAAAGTTTTCACCGGCAAAAAAAAATCAATCTTAATATATAAAAGAATTATGCTAAGTAATAAGTCTTAATAACTACTCTAAATGTGAGGTTATAATACTTTTTCCAATCCAAGTTTTTGCATATTTTATAATTTTTTCTTCAAGCACACATAATGAATAATTTATAAGCAATGATGACATGTATATATAACAAGATTGACTAAAGTGATGTCGAGGCATGTCAGCATATATATTTATATGATCTTTATCATCAATAATGTTGGTGAATTCTTCAAATACCTCAAAACCTAGAAACCTAACAATGTCTATAGTACTATTAAACTAGAGTTTAGTGTGTCTCGCAACACGTTGCAAGGGAGTGGCACATCTTTGACATGCCTCAAAACCAAAAAACCTAAAAACCTATATAGTCTAATTAAGTTGAACTTTTATGCTAATTGAGATAGGTTGCAAGGGATTAGACATGTAGCATTGTGCAAAAGGATAAGTCATGGAAGCGAAGTTGAACACTGCCAAACATTAAGCACTCCATGAAAATTCATAAATGTCCCAATACAAGAGGCATTAGATCTACTTCTATTTGTGTTATTTGTGTTGAGAGTATATCATTAGAGTCATGGTATAAACAAGTACATTTGGCATACACATAATTCCATAAATAAAAATATTACACACAATCATAAACATATTTCATATTTACATGTTCAAAAAATAAAAATAATAATAATAATAATTAAATAAAAAATAAATAAATAAATTGTTGCCTAAGATATATAACATCAATTCTCAACTTTCACTTACAATTGCATTATATTTGGCATTCCTTTTTACAACTTCAAAGGATGTTCCCTTTTACTCCTTTAGAGGTATTCTAGTAAAGTTATGGCTATGGTTTGGAGGTCACTTTTGTACCATTACTTTTGTAGTTCCCAAATCAACTTATTCATTAGAGTCTTTCATACCTTAAATCATTTGTGTCTAGTGGAAAACTAAATGTCATTTTATGCCCTTCAAATTGACTCCATTCACATATATCTAATTGTGGAAAACCAAATGATAAAACTAAAACAACTTCCAATTGAAACCAAACATTATGTGAAATATTATTGAATATTTTAGTTGAAACCAAGTGTGACCTAGAATAGCATATTTTTCTTAACGTATATTTTCAATCAATTTTGTTAGAAATTTGGTAGAAATTTTTTGTAATTATAAGTTTGAGTTGTGAAATTTGCATAGTTTAAATATTTTAGGGCCTTTCAGAATGCTGACAATTGGTGGGAGTGAAAATCTTGAATTCTTCAACCAAAACAGAGCCTCAACTTGTTTTCATTGTTGAGGTCAGCCTTTGTGGTTGAGTCGTCAGGAAGTGATCCCTTCGAGTAAGCCCCAAGGGTTAGCTCAATTGGTTGAGTCACCGTCATTAAAGCAACTTTGTTGTTGAGAGGTCATGGGTTCAATTATCTAGACACTCTTGGGGTCAGGCACCATGGGAGTCAACAAGAAGTGATCCTTTCAGGTAGATCTTCCTGGTACCAATATTTCGTGGATAAGGTGGTTACCAAACTCTGAGGATTGTGAACACCATATACATAAAATAATTTATTATGATCCTCAAGGGTTAGCTCAATTGGTCGATTCCCCATAGTTATGAATAGTTGTTATTGAGAGGTCATTATGAGCCCCGAGGGTTCGCTCAATTGGTCGATTCCCCATAGTTATGAACATTTTTTATTGAGAGATCACGAGATTAAATTCTCTCGACACTCTCGGGCTCGGGCTTTGTGTTTGAGTCGACAAGAAGTGATCCCTTATGATGGATCTATTGGTAACAATATTCCGTGAACGTAGAGAGTCACTAACCTCTGGAGACCATGAACAACATAAAAAAAAAAAAAAAACAAACAAACAAACAAACAAACAAACAAACAAACAAACAAACAAACAAAACAAACATTTAAATTCAACTCAACTTTGATATTTATGATTATTATTTTTTCCTTTAGTATGTTATTTAATAATTTTTTTACATAATTTAATATATAAAAAGCATTAATTTTATTTTCAATATAAATATTTTTAAATAAATTATTATTATTATTAATACGTAATATTAATATCCCCCGATCGGGGTGTGAGTTGGACAACACTCTCATCATGACAATTTAATGACAGTGGCCTTGGTGTACAAACCCACCACCCTCCACATGCTTGAGGTGATTGGTGTGGTGGCTTCATGCATGCAAGTGGTAAATACTCCCACAGGAGGTGGCAGTGACAATGAGTCTTGGGTTTGGAATTTTGTTAAACACTCTAAGAGAGAAGTTGGTAAGTGTTTTGTTCCTAGTAAAGGAGTGACGAAGGGTGGTGCAAAGCTCAGTGGAACGACGTGGTTCCACGCAAGGTAGTAGGCTAATATTCTCCATGCGAGGGTAAACTGGTATGTGACCTATCATTTCTTTCTCTCCTCCATGCATCATCTTATCTATTTAAGGGATTTTTGATTGCCTGGTGTCGTTTTGTCGAGGTTGTGAGAAAGTGAGGTTCCATGAAGTTGCATGTGTATGTCCTCTTGCTGCAGCAAGTCCTTTTACCTGGCATGGTCTCTGTGTCTGTTCAGTTCATAATTCTCCTATCTAGGACGGGGTTATACAGGGTTTGTATATCAAATAGTTGACCCCTGGGACTTCCTTTTGGTTCAGCCTGACATCATTGGGGCTCGGGGATGGGTTGTCAACTGCGTCACCTCTGGGTTTTGTCTTATTGTTCTTCTGGGAAAGGATTAAGGGTTTTTCTTTACTTGTTCTAGAGTCGAATTGTCTGTGTTAGAGCCAATTTCCATGACCTCCACCCCTGTGGGAGTCTTTTCAGGCTTACAAATGTGGCTTTGCGATGGTTTGGGGACTAGGTTAGTTCTTATGGTGTAAGCCCCGCGATTTTCTTCAAACCTTTTTCTAGCTGTTATGATAATGGGCTCTGGGTTGTAGAGGTTGTTTCTATATTTGGGTTAGATGGTAAGGATGACATGCATTGGAATAAAAGGGAGGAAGTCCCTTGGATTCTGTATTGGAAATCATTGTTTTGTGCTCCTCCATTGACAAGTGTGTGGGGCAGTAGTGTCACCTGGAAGCGAGAAGCTTTTGGGCTCGGGATACCACCTGTGCAAGTAATTCAACCTACCCTTGTCTCCATTGCACACTGCAAGTATGCGACAATGGCTCGAATGACGACTACAAAAGGTCGTGATAGGAAAACCAGGGGGACAACGAAGGCAGAGAAACCCAACTCCACTGGGGACAAATTGAGTGGTCGCAAACCTGTTTCCAACATCATAAATGATGTGGTCACAACATATCGTGAAGGAATGAGCGAGGAAATCCGGAAGCTAATCGAGGAATGGGAAGTAGACTTGAACCGACAGGCTGGATCGATGGAAATTGAGGTGGAGGATTGGTGGGCTATGTTTCCAAACCCAGGACACACCTGTGGTCATGTTACTCAGTTCAAACAGACCCTGTACGTGTACTAGTCTATGAAGATTATATTGGGAAAGGCGTTGGAGTACGTCTTTGTAAGCATGGCAACAACAGTGCAAAACTTCCCTAATAATAAATAGGATTTTCATAAGCTCTAGTTTCAGATGCAAAAACAAGATGGTCACCTTCGTCGAATTGAAGATCACCTCCCTTGCATTCTCTCACATACAGAGCTTTCGAGGTCCAATGCTAAGGACCTGACTCCGGTGGAATCTACGTCTGTTGAGGGAGAAGAGTAGTCTGGGAGCTGGTTTCTCAAGTTTTTGTTCTCTTTTGTATGTGGAAAGCTTTTAATTTCCAAAATGTTGCTCCTTTTGTTTATAGGAAAATAGTATATAGGCAAGGCAAAGACATAACAACTTATCTAGCTTGGGTATAAAGACTAATTATTTTTTGTTATTGGATGATGTATCACACTCTTAGGTGACCAACAAACTTAGTTTACCTTAAAACAAATTGAGGCCACATAAATATTTGCTATGTAGATGTAACTTGCTTCTATATTAATGAAAATAAAAAAAAATCCACCAATCTTACAAAATATATATAAAGTAATTAATATGCCACTTTACAACAAATATGAAATAATGATTGCCTTTGTATCATAGTGAATTATTATTACATTATAGTGGATGAAGACTCAATAAAAGATATCCATGTGTAATATGAACTATCTTAATTATTTTACATAGATTTTCCTATGCAAAATTGACTTTAACTTGTTTTAAATTTTTCAATAAATAATTAAATTGAAAGTAATTTTCATTCTTATTTTAAATGGGTGGGAAAAAGAAAACTTAACCACCCAAACGAGAATGTTAAGAGATTACTAATAATTAATACAGTTTTAATTTTATATTTATGATAATTTTTTAAAAATAAATATTTTTTTTCATTTAGGAAAAATAGATATCTCTAAAACATTGCTTTTAAATTTGGAAATTATTCTTATAAATAAATATGAAGATTTTTCTATTTAATAAATGAATAAAAAATTAATTAAAATAATTAATATTTTTTATTTATTTCATTTTATATGAAATTTAAATTAATTCCTATTTAATTTAGACAAAATTAAATTCCATGCATTATTTTTAACAAAGCCTCTATTGTATTGAGTTGGAACTTAATGATCTTGGTAGAATTCAATTCACAAAAATATAGAGCCTATATATCAACTTTCACCCTTTCCACTGTTTTATCATGGTATATATTTCATTAATTTAAAAATAATTTTAAATTTATAAAAAATAAATATAAATTTTTGTTTACATAAATTTAAATTTAAATTTTTAAAAAATAAATGGATTATAATAAAATCTTACTTCTCCGTTTTTACCAAATGCTTTGAGTGTAATTTCAAAATACAAATTTCAATACCGATCTCAATATTTATTAATGCAAATGTTTTTGAAACTGAAATACATGGTTAAGGCTCTAGTTGAGCGTTAACAACATTATCAATCATGAGCTCATTATTAATGGGCAGTCCTAACACTGCATACAACTTTTAACGACTACAAATTTCTCATGCGCGATGAAACAAAGACTTTCCTTATTACAAAACCATAAAATCTTACAAAAATCTATTATGCCTTTGTTTCTTGCTGAAATATTTGAACTTGAATGTAACAAAGTGAATAAAAATAAATACTCACGCTTTTGAATATTTGAACCTTGAATGTAACAAAGTGAATAAAAATAAATACTCACACTTTTATATAGATCAATAATATGCATCTTTTTGTTACAGAAAATACTCACACTTTTGAATATTTGAACTTTGAAGGTAACAAAGTGAATAAAAAAAAATACTCACTTTTATATATATCAATAATGTGCATCTTTTTGCTATAGAGAGTAATGGTTTTTTTTTGGCGTTGTCAACTAAGGTTAGCTAAATTTTCATGAGAATTTGGTAAATGTTTTTTAAGAAATTCAATCTTTTGAGTGTTTGAATTGTTTTGTTGATGGTGGAAATAGATTCAACACCATCAAAATCCCTGGGATACCCAAAATCTCGAAGTTTGACAACCCAAATTTCCATTTTTTGCCGAATTTTCTCAAAATCCTACCGGAATTTCTATAGTTTTCGAGGCAAAATTGTGGCCTTGTTAGACTAGGGCATATCGTTTTGGGTCAAACATGTTCATTCGTTGGAAATGTCTATTAGAAATCTACAAATATGAGATACTTTACTTTTTTTTTCAAGGTTGACAAACAATATGACATACTTTCCTCTCTTTTTTTCAAGGTTGACAAAATAAAAAATAGTATCAGTTTGATAAAATAATCATAAGAACAACAATATATAAAATACACAAATTTTAGCTTGGAAAATCTAAAACTGAAAAGCTAGCTGATAAATCTATTATTATCATATGATTTAAAACCAGTAATGCCTTAAGAGCAACAAAGTTGGCCAACATTCTAGACTTGTAACTGAATGTTTCCCTAAACATAGGCACATTATAATCAAGAATCCCTAAGCCTTGAACATATTACAATGGAGAATCGCTAAACATTTTAAAGGTTTCATCACATGTAATCCACAGGCTCTAATACCAATGGCCATTAAAACCATGTGCCCAAAAGACCTAACAACCATGAATCAAGTTTAACCTAACAATAGCTGATTTAATTTTCATGCTCTCCTCCGTATCACATAGGTCTACTCAAAGACTTTATCCACTGGGGTAGGTCTTACAAAGATATGCACATATTATACATGTATTTACAAATCATCTCCAAAGTAATGTGTCTATTTTTTTTGTCCAACAATTATGCTACCATTCTCTCAAGTTTGCATACATGCTCACACGAGGAGCTATCATCATCATATCTCACTTATGTGGCTACATCTCACCCCAATTGACCTTTATTTCTTCTCATGCAATCTTCATGTATGAAACCATAACCTCTTTCTACAAGCCATGATCCCTTGGCTCTAATACCAATTGTTAGTAATAAAACAAATATTGTGAGAGAAATAAACAAATATATCATAAACACATAAACAATAATACATGAACGCAATATTTTAAATGTGGAAAGCATTACAGGAAAAAATCGGTTGAATGATCTTTTGTAGCCCAAAGGAAAAGTACAAGTATCGCTTCGTACGAGCTAGAGATATAGTGAGAGGGGTTGTGTAGCTGCATGGATGAGAAAAGTGAGATGGATTTTATGGTGGTGAGACTCAGTGAAGGAGCCAACGTGTGATGGAAAGTCGCAATAGTGTGTAAACACCTTAAAGATTTTTGGTCCAAGTTGTAAATCCTAGTTGTAGGCATGTTGAATTCCTCAAGGTTGTTATAAGGCATGTTGTTTAGGGATACATGTAGCGCGGTCGCACATGATGTCTCAAGTTGTGGAATGGACCATCTGAATAGCTATAGGGTTGTGTTGGAGCGGCTACAACCACCCTCCAAAATTTTTCCTTAGCTTCGTTTTGGAGCCTCCCTACCAACCATCCCAGTAGCATGTCTTTCACTGTCAAGTACATATGCTTCATTGGTTTTTCAGCAGCTTGTCAGCCTGTGCATGTTAGTTTGCTTCACTCCCCCCACAGGCTGCCACTTCAGACTTGGGCTAGTTGCTAGCTAAGAAGCTCCCTTAGAATAAGAGAGAAAATTGATAGCTTGACAAAAGTGGTAGAGAAAAGATTAATCTCTCCTACCTTGACAGAACTGGCGGTCAAGATCAAGATCAACACCTAGAAAAAATTTGTTGTGGAATATTATCAAAACTAATAGAAGGATATGAAAGAGTGTACAGTAAGAACCTTGACAAACACGGCCACTGAAACTTGCAACATTGTTTGTAGGAAGAGAAAATTATGTTTCTTTTTTCCAAACATCTATGTTAGTACATTACAATGTAATGAATATGTTTTCCTATTATCATATATGGTTTCATACTTTAACAAAACATTGGCCAAGACTTCACAATGTTTTATTATTCAATGAAAGATTTTCCAAGATCTTACAAGATTTTATAATTCAGTGAAAGATTCACCATGACTTTACAAGATAATATAATCTAGTGAGAGATTCGCCAATATATATATATATATATTATATATATATATATATATATATATATATATATATATATATATATATAATATATATATATATATATAATTGATAAAATCGCTTCCCATTTTTCCTATGTATCATCAGGATTCACCCATTTATTATACATATAAATTTAGGGTGGTTATTAAAATTTTCCCTGCTTTTAGAGCGCTGACAATTGGTGGGAGTTAAAATCTTGAATTCTTCAACCAAAACAGAGCCATAGCTTATTTTCACTCTTGAGGTCAGCCTTTGTAGTTGATTCGTTAGGAAGTGATCCCTTCAGGTAAGCCCCGATGGTTATTTCAATTGGTTAAGTCCCCATCATTAAAGCACCTTTGTTGTTGAGAGGTCATGGGTTTAATTCTCTAGACACTCTTGGGGTTAGGCACTATGGTTGAGTCGACAAGAAGTGATCCTTTCAGGTATATCTTCCTGGTACAAATATTTTGTGGTTGTAGCGGTCACTAATCTCCAAGGACTGTGAACCCCATATATATAAAATAATGTATTATGAGCCCCAAGGATTAGCTCAATTGGTCGATTCCCCATAGTTATGAACATTTGTTATTTAGAGGTCATTATGAGCCTCAAGGGTTAGCTCAATTGGTCGATTCCCCATAGTTATGAACATTTGTTATTGAGAGGTCACAAGATTAAATTTTCTCAACACTCTCGAGCTTGGGCTTTGTGTTCGAGCAGACAACAAGTGATCCCTTCTGATGGATCTACCTGTAACAAAATTCCATGAACATAGAGAGTCACTGACCTCCAGAGACCATGAAAAACATAAAAAACAAAACAAAAGAAAACAAAAAAAACAAAAACAAAAACAAAAAATGAAAAAACAAACATCTAAATTCATCCAACTTTGATATTTATGATTATTATTTTTTCCTTTACTATATTATTTAATAATTTTTTTTACATAATTTAATATGTAAAAACATTAATTTTATTTTCAATATAAATATTTTAAATAAGTTATTATTATTATATTTAATATGTAATATTAATATCCCCGATCAAGGTGTGAGCTAGACAACACTCTCATCATGAAAATTTAATGACAAGGGACTTGGGGTACAAACCCACCACCCTCCACATGCTTGAGGTGATTGGTGCGGTAGCTCCACGCATGCAAGTGGTAAATACTCCCACAGGAGGTGGCAATGGTAATGAGTCTTGGGTTTGGGATTTTATTAAACACTTTGAGAGAGAAGTTGATAAGTGTTTTGTTCATAGTAAAGGAGTGAGGAAGGGTGCTGCAAAGCTCATTGGAACGATGCGGTTCCAGGCGAAGTGGCAGGCTAATTTTCTCCGCATGACGGAAAATTGGTATGCGACCTATCATTTCTTTCTCTCCTCCATGCAGCTTATCTGTTTAAGGGATTTTTGATTGAATGGTGTCGTTTTGTCAGGGTTTCTGAGAAAGCAAGGTTCCATGAAGTTGCATGCGTATGTCCTCTTGCTGTAACAGGTCTTTTTGCCCGGCATGGTCTTTGTGTCTGTTTGGTTCAGAATTCTCCTATCTAGGATGGGGTTATACGAGGTTTGTATATCAATAGTCGGCCCCTGGGACTTCCTTCTGTTTCAGCCTGACATCACTGGGGCTCGGGGATTGATTGTCAACTGCGCCACCCCTAGATTTTGTCTTATTGTATCTTCTGGGAAAGGGTTGAGGGTTTTTCTCTGTCTATTTTGGGGCCAAATTGTTTGTGTTAGAGCCAATTTCCATGACCTCTGCCCCTGTGGGAGTCTTTTCGGGCTTACAAATGTGGCTCTGCGATGGTTTGGGGACTAGGTTAGTTCTTATGGTGTAAGCCCTGCAATTTTCTTCAAACATTTTTAAGTCAATGAAATCCTAACAAAATATTTTTTTTAATTAAGATAAAAAAATATTTTAATTATTTATAAAGTTAAACATTATAACTTGTTATGTACAAACTAATGGTGAATCCACAAACAAATCCACTAATTTATAAAACAAGAACTAAGAGATATATAGTTATCATAATTATTAATTAAAATAATTTACAAATATTAATGATGAAATTCTAAAAAAAATAGAATTTATAAATTTTATAAAAGAACACATTATGTTAAATAATTATAAAACTATGTTTATATATATTTATATAGAGAGAGTTATAAGTTATACATAGTATGTTATGTTATATATAATTTTATGTTTGGTTATACATATATTATCTAGATAATATTTTATTTGAGTAAAATTACTTTTTTTTTTAAATAAAGTAATTATATTTTATTATAAAAAATTAATTTTAAAAATAATTAAAAAAAAAAAAAATACAACTTAAATTATAGTTTTTTAGTGGTTTTCCAGAGTTTGTATAGTAGTTTTTTTGGTGGTATTTTAGGTTGTTTTTTTGGTTTTTAATGGCTTTTCATTATTTTTTTTGTGGGTTTTAAGGGTATTCCCGATGCTTTTCATTATTGTTTTTGTGGGTTTTGCTTCTTGGATTTTTATTTCAAATGAATTCATTGGGCTTTTTTTTGTTTTGTTTTTAAGGGGTTTCTTTGTGGTTTTCTGGTTTTTTTTTGTGGTTTTTAATGGTTTTCTAGGTGCGTTTCATTGTTTTTTGTGGTTTTTAAGGGTATTCCTGATGCTTTTCATTGTTGTTTTTTTGTGGTTTTTGCATCGTAGGTTTTTATTTCAAATTAATTCATTTTATTTTGCAAGAAAAAATAAATAAAATAGACAAAAAAGATAGGAAACCTATCTTGGCTTGAGCATCTGGGTCGTTTGCGGGGTTGCTTGGATTGAGTTCCTCTATCTTGGTTGAGCTTAGAAATCCTCCCTCGAACTCTTTCTTCCTTGTAGTCTACACAAAATGGCTTACATAGACCGACCGTCTACACAAAATGGCTTATATAGACCGTGGTCGGGTTTTGAATAAGAAATAAGGATTTGATCAAATCCTAAAGCTCAATTGAGCCATAAAAATTGATCGAGCCCTAACTCTTGAAATAAGGATTTGGTCAAATCCTAAAGCTCAATTGAGCCATAAAAATTGATCGAGCCCTAACTCTTGATCAGGCTCCTAACTCAAGTTACACAGAAGCTCGACCGAGCTATATTTAAGCCCTTAAACAACTCAATCGAGGGCCTCTTTTCACTGAGAGTGTGTTAGCTTTACCAAAAAATGTAACCCAACTCCATTCATAAGCCCATACATACATATATTAAACACCCACACTAATCTTAATTGTAAGTAAATAAATAAAAAATACACTTAGAAAAAATTAATCTCTCCATAATTAATAAAATAAATCTATACTAATTTAAATATTAAAACAAAAAATTAAAAAATAAACAAATAAACAAGGATAATTGATATGAAAAAACATGAAGGGGAGAGTCAACTCTGAAAAACAAAACCTACCCACATAATCAGGCTTTCTAGACCCTACGGATTTCTTGGATTGATTGTCTTCCTTCCCATTTTTATCTCGAAGGACCACATCAAATGCATAAACATCCATCTTTTTCTTTCCATAAACCAAATATTCTGAAGCAAGACACCTGCTAAACTACACTCATAGGTAGTGAACAATATCGTTACAAATTGGATAGCCTTACTCTGAAAATGGCCATTTGAAACTGGGAAGATGCTTACATACCCAAATGTTCCTCAAGCATCGCTGCAAGCGATATATGAAGATGTTGGTGCCCACCTTGCCAGCCTAAAATCTGACAACTATTATAAAATCCACATTGATTTTGTCGCAATTTTTCGTTAGTGTAGAATTCAAGTTCCAATCTACAACTGTAGATAACTAAGATTTCTCTGAATACTGAATTGTTAAAATTACTCTTGATGCTTCTTTCAGTAAAGAGATTTATACTTCTAGTTCAAATTCTTTAGAAAGCAAGATTTTGGAAGACTTCACATCTCCGTGAAGAAAATTTGAGAAAAGTCATTTTGCAAGTAATTTAATCAGAGCTAGGGTCGAATATCCATTGTGCAAGCCACTTAGTGCCATCGCCTTGCTCCGGTAGCGTTCGTTAAAACTTTGGTTGTTACCCCTAGAGCTGTTGAAGGATATGTCCAGGAAATCACTGAGGAACGCTGGAACTAAAAGGCAGTCGCTGCAAGAAAAACAAGGTCGTGGATCTATGTTGAAACGTGTTGCTGGAGTTTGAAAAGTGGAGATGCGTGGAGTTTGGAGTTGAAACATGGTGTTTGTAAGTTTTTTTTTTACATCAAGCTTGCACGTATACGTTAAGTTTTTTTCTCAAACCAACATATGTATGTGTGAAATGTGAAAAGGATAAAACATTATATATGTTTTTATATTTATTATGAAACATATATAATTATTTGTTGGAATTTTGAAAAGTATTTAAAAAAGAGGAAGGTCATTATTACTAAATTTTAAAGAGTAATAATTAAAGTTTTATTTTTAAGTGGAGTTTTTTTGTGTTTTGGGGCGTGAATTTGATTGAAAATGGAGACAACAATTACAGATATGGAGAAGTTGAGCGGGGCTAATTTTGCCCTATGGGAATCACAGATGGAGGATATACTGATTTTAAAGGATCAGTATTTGCCGATTGAGGGCACAACAAAGAAACCCTCATCGATGACAAACGAAGAGTGGAATAAGCTAGATAGAAAGGTGATTGCAACAATCCGTTAATATTTAGCAAAGAATGTTTATTTTAATGTGTCCGGAGAAAAGACAGCTAGAGGATTATGGAAGAAGATCCATGATCTATATGAGAAGAACACAACATCAAACAAATTGTTCTTGATGAAGAAGCTTTATAATCTCAAAATGAAGGAGAGTGCTTCAGTTGTTGAGCACTTGAATGCATTTAATATTATTACTAATCAACTTGCCTTTGTTAAAATCATTTTAGATGATGAAATTAGAGCTATTTTGCTAATGTGTTCTATGCTATACAGCTGGGAAAATTTAATTGTAGCTATGAGCACTTCAACAACTACACGGACCTTGAAGTTTGATGATGTCAGTAGCAGTTTAATGAATGAGGAGCTGCGACACAAGTCAATTGCAGAAAACCAGGGAGGAGAGGCTCTAGCTCTAGTTGATCGTGGTAGGAGAATGGATCAAGGCCAGAAAGGGCGATCAAGATCAAGAGGCCAATCAAAATCAAAGAGAGGAAGGATCATCTGCTTTCATTGTGGCAAACCCGAGTACATGAAGAAAGAATGTCGATTCTGGAAGAAAGAACAAAAGGATCAGAGACTGTCTAGTACAAATCACAAGTCATCCAGCACAAATAAAGGTGAGACTACTGATGTAGCCACAAATGGTGATGTGTTGTTTACTATTTCAGTAGAGGATGCATGTGTATATACATCTAGCAGTAGCTCTAATTGGATCCTTGACTCTGGGGCATCTCACCATGTAGCCCCATGCAAAGATAGTTTTGTTTCATATAATCCCGATGATTATGGTAGAGTGCATTTGAGGAATAATCATTTTTGCAGTATTGTTGGAGTGGGAGATGTCCAGATCAAGATGAAAGATGGACAAGATATATTGTTGAAACAAGTCAGGGAAGTACCAAAAATGCGCATGAGTTTAATCTCTATGGGATGACTGGATGATGAAGGCTATTCAACAAGCTTTGGAAAAGGAGGCTGTAAAATTAGCAAAGGTGCATTGATCGTGGCCAAAGGACCCAAGACAGGAACATTATACACATTGAAGACACTGATAGGAAAATTAGATTTGGTTGCTTTCACAAAAGAAGGAAATTTAGTAGATCTGTGGCATAAGTGTTTGGGTCACATGAGCGAGAAGGGTTTAAAAATCCTTGTTGATAAAAATTTATTGCCAGGTTTGAAATCCTACAA
>APFE031667543.1:0-10514 GCA_000404065.3 Pinus taeda
ATTTTTAATGTGACATCAACAATCTATATATTATTATTGATAATGATATATTTTAAGATTGATTTAATATTAATATAATATCATTATTCTTTGAAATTTAGTGATAAATGATTCTTCCCTGCCCTAAACAAGCTGGCCTATAGTTTAAAAGGTGATAAATGATTCTTCCATGCCATAAACACGTTGAACCATAGTTTAAAAGGAACATTGTTATGTGCTCAATACCAATGCCGGCGCACGTTCTCGGCCACATATGAAAACTCGAACGAATGCTTTTCATGTAAAAGCAGGAAAGCACATGACAACTCAGGTCAGTTTAAAAGATTGGTTTAAGTAATAGTGATTAAAAGATTGGTTTAAGCAATGGTGATTAAAAGATTGATTTAACAACTTGAACACAAAGGTAAAAAAACAAAAAAAAAAGGCTTAAAAAGAAATTCTAGCTGCCCTTTCAGGGATGCTTGAGTGATTATATAGTAACAACTGGAAATTGAGGAATGAAGAGTGATATTAATTGTCAATGGAGAGGATGTTGTGCTCAGAGGAGGAATTTTTACACCTCCGAAAACCAGAATGAAGGAAAGGCAGCAGGCGATTGGGGTAATTTTCTGTTCCCTTGGTTTAATCGGTTTGTCCCTTTAATTCATTCCACAGGGAATTTTGAGTAACCTAACGAATTTTGTTTCTCTGTTGAATGATTCAACAGGTTAAGCATGGAGTGGACTCTGTTAGCTCTTTATTTCTCTCTGAAACACTGTGATGTGATGTAAAGTTGTCTGTCTTACGGAGCTCTCCAGAAATGTGTCGCATGTGTAAATGTTTGTGTTATGTCTCTGTGGATTTGTGTTAATTGAGAGAGAAAGTTGTGGCTGACGAGAATATGCAGCGGTGGTTGAACATTTTTTAATTATCTTTTAAATTCATTCTTTTGTTTCTGATAGGATGATTTGGAATTATTTCATATACAGAAGCTAGAGCAGCTTTTCCAGTGCTTGCTTTTGGAGCAGAGAATGAGGAGTTTCCAGAGTTTCAACAGCTGCAAAAGAAAAATGCCTAAGAAACAAGGTTAGTATTCTTTTGTTGATTGCCCTGTTCTGTAGATGTTTAGTTATTTATTTTAGAAAGACGAAATGGCACGACCTATTTATTTTCCTTGCTATTCTGATAACCACATTGCCAGGCGAAATGGCGCGGCCTATTTAAACAAAAGAAAAGAAATCTTGCCTATCTATACCCTTACCTTACAGATAGGTATTCCTTTCCTTTGTTCGATGACCCGAATGGTGGGCGATCCTTACCTTATCTTCCAACTAGGGGAATGGAGCACTTATCTGTTCTTTCTTTAATCAACTACGGAACGGTTTTGTGTTGTTTATGTAGCAATCGAGGATATGAGGGAGATAGGTTGTGGGAATACCTCGGTTGATGCTTTGTGGAATAGCAGTGGGGAGACGAAGATTGCTGCTATGCTATGGTATGTGGATGGCAGAGGGTGGTGTGGTAAGACCCTCGTGGATGCTATGCGGCTGGTCCAGTTATCTAGGGGAGATGGGAATTCGGTTATGTGTCTAGTTTTGTCTTTGAGCTTGGTCAGTGACTAAATACCAAGACTATCGTCAGGGAATGCTCTAAATCCTGATGCTTCTTATGCTTTAGTAATTGCTCCGGGAGTATTCTATCATTAGTATTCTAACATTCTACCTTGGACTTTAATTGCGTGGGATCGTTTGATAAATATTCTCACAACGCCCATGGCTTTGGTTGGGTGCATAGTTTGAGAAATGAATTTATTGATTGGCTTTAATAGTTTTATGAATGAATTTGAGCATTATACATGTGTTAAGTGGGGTTAATTAGAGTGTCCGGTTTTCTTTCCAGAATGTTCGTTCGTCAATAGGAGCGAGTTGTTTTTTTTTGCAATTCTAAAGCGACACCTCGGAAGAACCCCAGATATTGATTTAGATGTAGAGATGTGCACTGGAAGATGGCAGTTCCAATTCTATTTTAGACGCAGCTTTCTGTTTAACGCAACAATTCAATGAATGTTTTGATTGGTTAAGAAAGCACAGTGGGTGAAATAAATTTTGATGGCCTTCCTTTTCTCCACACTCGTGCTAGTCTTATTATTGCTATTTACCATCAAAGAGTGTGCGTGTTGCATTAATATCGTTTCGTGAATGAACCATTATTAAGGAAGTCGGAAACATCTGGAAACATCAACTCCCTCCCAACTGCTTTTAGCATCTGGAAACATCACGTGAATAATTCCTAAATAGGTTAGGTAGGCTTTTCAGTGAGCGTATTCTAAACAGAACGTACGATTTCAGGGACCACACGTACCAGATACCATTTCATGGGTAGAACCAGATGTACCTTTTCATGGGTAAGAGCCCGATGTACTTCATATGTGTATCTGTTCTTCGATTTAAACAAAAACCGGCTTCAATATGTCCTTACACTTTCATCCCAGGACTTTCATCCTTCACTTTCAGGACTCTTTGAGAATGCTATCTATAATTTTGTTTATACTTATCACCCGTTCATAGATGAAAAAAATCCTCATCCATCTGTGTGTTTCCATGTCTAGCGATTGTAACTGGTTGTGTGATGAAAATGCACTTGAAAATCATAAATTATATGTTCTTGAATCTGAGAAAGTGCACTTGAGATTCAGTTCTTTCTCCGGTAGATTTCGACTACTAATTAGGGGTGGTCTGTCGCAAAAGGATTTCTAACAACACCACTCCAAAATTATATACATCGTTACTTTAGAAGCTTGCATAAAATCTTGGAAGCTTCTATATGATGGGAACCATTATAGATAAATCGACCTCCATTGGTGGAACCCAATCCAAACATCTTTCTTTTTCTAATTCTAGTGCTTTGCTCCTCTTCCTTCTTCTCAACCAACCATGAAAGAAACCCATAGTCTATCACTGCGTCGGCTCTTGCCAACAAATTGAAACACCCTGAAACACCCTTTCTTTATCTTATCACTACTTTAACCCTCTGCAGCTGTATCCACCTATTACTTTAACCCTCTCTTTTTTCTCACCTCAAACCCGAGCAACCATTGCTTGGTTGAATTTATTCTTGAACAAATTCATCAAAGAATTTGTTTAAATCTATTCCATGGCAACTCAAACTCAAACTCAAACCCAAGCCACCCTTATTCCTTCTTTCTATGTTTTCTTTAACATGAATCCAAGGCGGATATCAGAAGCCAAGAGCCCAAGGTGCTTACCTGCCAACCGGATTGAATCCTGACGTGAATTTGAATAAATATAAGTTTTGGGTACATTGGCGGAATCTTCTTCTTTCCTTCTCATTCAAGATCTATTAGCAGAAAACACATATTCTGTGTTGTCTTTAGAGTATTATGTTTCCAGGTTAGAGTGGTAATGGCTTTAAATTCGTAGGAGTTGATTGTTTGTACTTGGCAAGGATTTGTGTCTGGGAAGCTTCAGATTCAAATAGAGAAGAACCCATAATTTCCTACAAGGTTATTTTTTTTAATATTTGTTATCAGGCTTTTTTATTTCATGTTATTCTCACTGTTCTTGTAGTACAAAAATCAAAAATCAAATCTGGGAAAAATATGTGGGAAGTTTTGATTAGGAAAAATATCTAGGAAAAATGAAATTATGATAGATCATATGTAAGAGTGGGAAATAGGAATGTGATGATGTTGGGGAGATAAAACAATCATACCACTTGACAATGATCTCCGTTTTCACGGTTTCAGGTGGCAAAGATTTTTTTTTCCTCTTTGTTATTAATGATTAAGTAGTTTTATCAATTTATTTATTTTTTTTATTGAAGTTTCAAATGTAACATTAGTTTTCACGAAGAGAAAAATATTTACCAAGAATTTCTATTGTCCATTTAGAATTTCTAAAATAAACATGTATTTTGTCATTATATATTTTATTATATCCGGTTATTCATTATTTTATTTTATATTTTAATTGAAAAAAAGTATAACATTCAATTTTTGAGTTTAAATTTATTACACAATGAACTTCTATAATAAAAATGAACTTTTATTAAAAGTAAGTTACCAAATGTATTTTCAATTTATTTCAATATATAATTGTTAGATTTAATTATATATATTAAAATTTTATAAATTATATTATATTTGAATCACTTTACATAATAATATTATATTCATGTTTTTTTTTGTTTTTCTTTCATTAATGGATTTTTTTAATGAATTGTGCATTTAATTATGTTACAAGTTGTTAGGAAGGGTTGTATACTAACAATATCATTTCAATGTTGTATGCTGTAGAAAATTGATCAATACCAAAGTTGCAGGTGGATGGAAGACCTTATCTATTTTTGTGTTTTGTAATGTTGTAATTAAGGTAAAATATATATTTTTTTCTTTAGATGTGCGCATCAAAGAATGTACATGAACACAAACTACCATTAAGAAAAGGACTAGGCTTTTTTTTTTTGTTGGAGGGGAGTTCGACCCCTCCAAAAGGCTCTTAGGAAGGTTGAATGGTAACCCTCTTTTGAGTTGTGTTCCTTGTGCTCATGGTTTTCATGATCTTTAGTTTATAGTAACTCCAATATGTACAAACACAAATATATCTCTTTATTATCATAATAATTTATAAACATGTTTTAAACATCTTCCCAACATACACACAAATGGAAAAGTCACTTTTATTCACTTAAATCATTTAACAATTTTTCAGTGTTTTAAACATCTTCCCCACATACTCACAAATAACAAAGCCACTCTTATTCACATAAATTACTTAACATTTTTTCAATTTTTTAAACAACTTCCCCACATACACACAAATGACAAAACCACTCTTATTCAACTAAATTATATAACATTTATAACCTAAATTTATTTATATTTTATAATTTATATTTTTCTTTTTTGGGTTTTGGATGATTGTCGTATTATAAAGTATTATGCAAAAAGTGAGGCTAGAGATTCAAGTCCCTTATAAAAGAAAAAAAGATAACATGATATTCATATAATAACATCACTTTGTAATAACACATATCAATTAATTATTTGATATTAAAATCAATACAATACAATAAATTTTATTATTTTTATTTCAAATTTTCATTAATTTTAATAATTTATAATTTTCTTTTTCATAATACTATAATTTAATAATGTGGAAAAAATGTTAATTCTAAAACGTTGTTAATCATAATCATTGTTTTAAAAAATAATAAGAAAATAAATACTTCTCAATTTTCATAACATACTAATTAACTTATAAAATAAATTTAATTGTCAACATCATAATATATATATTTAATCTTCATCATATGCATAAAATAATGTTAATTCTAAAATTTATAGTAAGTGTGATGTGTGAACATGTCACTTTGTGAGTCAATATGTGTAATGTTTGTGGATATGTGTATGTTTGTGTGCACCCTTGTTAGTTGTATGCATGTATTCATGTGAATGATTATGCCTCATTGGCAATGGATTGTGTGGGTGGTCATATGTGGTTAGTCCCATGCCAATGATAGACCATTTTTTGAGTCATATAAGCTCTCACGTTCATGTGGTTAACCATGTTAGTAGAGATTTTACATCTCCAAACCAAGAGAAGCTTTCTATATAGTATTTTTCAACTTACTGAAACATAACTTTAACTTCAAAACATTAAAATAGTTTTTTAATAATACTTAAATAGTAGTTTCATTATTTTGAAAACATATAAATATATAAATATTGTAACATAACAATAAAATAAATTGAAATATCATCATTATTTGAATTAATATATATATATATATATATAATATTAATTATATATATTATATATATATATAATAAGAAAAATATTAAACCAATATGATAGAGATTTTGTAACATAATATAATATCTTGCAAATAACATATAACCCTATATGAATAACCCTAAAAAGCAACATTAATCACACCAGTACCACTTTGTAGTAAACTTTTTCTTATGCACCCCAATCCTTATGGTGACCGAAAACCATGATCTAACAAATGAAGTCTCAACCTTATAATCTTTGTGTGATGAGTTGTAACACATGTTAGGCCATACCTACTCCTTTTCTAAGTACAATTTTTCTTCCATCAATGTCAAGCTCAAAAAAATAGACTTAATAATAAAATAAGTAATCCAACTCATGGGAATATACCACGAACTCAAGTAACAATTATTCCAACTATGGGGAATTTAATCATCCAATATGATGGGGTTTGAGTCTCAACAAATTTTTCATGATCCTATGACTCACACATGGAATTGATTGCCTAAATTAGACCTAAATAAATTGAATGGCTACAGCCCTACATGATGGGTCACCTATATGGAACATTATTTTTCCCTACATGGAATCACCAATGGATTAATTAATTTGTGTGGGTTTATTATAATTAGGTCCTCAAAAATTCCAATGATTGAAATGGCATAAGAAATCCAAAGATGGTTATATTGTTTGGACACAATTCTTTATACGGAATTGAATCCCTAGACAAAGATCATTGTAAAAAGTATTGTTTAGAATAATTTTATCAACACCACATTGTAAAAAGATACAGTTGAGAATTGGCCTTAGAGGAGGCACCAGAGTAAGCAGTAGAGGCATTGGCCATAGAGGAAGCACTGGAGTAAGCCGTACAAGGTAGAGGCAACAATTCTTTATACACAATTGAATCCCTAGACACAGGTCATTGAAACAAGTATTGTGTAGAATAATTTCATCAATACATTCACATAAATATAATGAAAATGCCTAATAAAGAGTACTTTGTCAAAAATTCTCTGATGTCATTTAAATTATTAAAATTAATTTAATTTAATGGGATCTATCGACTTGGCTTTTTACCAGAATAGGCGGCCGGAGATTCTACTTAGTTTATGTGGAGCCAACAGCATAAGACGAGGCATCCATCGTGCAGGAAGCAGAGGAGAAAGCCATCGAATGCAGAAACAAAAATCCTTTATCCAGAATTGAATCCTTGCACAAAAATATGCGACAAACCTCTTAACATATTCTGAAGAATAATCAGTTAGCACCTCGGCACTCTATGTTCACTACGGTCTGTTGGTCCATATGGAAGTGGAGGAATGAATACATCTTCAAAATCTCCAGGAGGCCTATGTCTTCTCTTCTGCTTGGCATCAAGGCTTACCTTGATTGTCTGGGTTGAACAGGCTTCCCTCTCCAACATCATCTTTTTGCTTTGTTACCATGTGTAAAGATGCACAACATTTTGGGACTTTTAAGATTATCTTTACATGATGTAATGTTTCTGCACCTTTTTGCAAATATGGAACACTCCTACAGCATGCAATGATCTGGCATTTATATGTCCCCCACTCAGTTTAGAATCCTTCTGGATTTTGTAGCACTCTGGTTCCTTTATATTCATAGACCTCTATATGTAATTTATATTTCCTTAATATAAAAAAAAATATGGTTTTTTCTTCTGAAAAAAATATTCTGCAGAATAATTTCATCAAATATTCCACCATAAATCTGCTACAGAGAGGCCATGAAAACTGAATTCTATTTCTAACCTTGTACAGGTTCCATGGCCAATAATATCATAAGTCTATCAAAATTTCAATTAATTTAAACGAATCTTAACATAAAATTAGAAAACATCGATTTCATGAGGAATAATGTCAAATAATTCAAGAAATATATTAGAGCTAAAATTAAAATTAGCTTAACCACATATTCACACCACCTAGCAAATTAAGAACGAATAATCTAAGAAATTTCAAGTGCGTCTAATTTTAACACAGAATTTGAAACAACCAAAAATAATCTCAACTGCAACGAAAAATACCTGAAATTCCCCAACTGAGCTTTTTTAATTGTCAGGTCAATGCAGGGCACAAACATTGCTACAAACATTGCTATTGCTTTCGCAAACTGTACCACTTCTTTCGTACCACTTCTTTCGTACCATCTCTAAATCATTCCTCTAATTAACCAGTGAAAATAAGAATTATAATATTCTTACTTATGGTGTTTAGCCCTAATTACCAAACCACATTTTAAAGTTCCATAAACAGATTTAACATGCCAATAAAGAACAATGCAAACAAAATAAAAAAGACAAAAGCTTGCCAAGTCAAATAAAAATATATACACGATAACTGAATCAAATCGCCCAGCAATAAACCCAGAGAAAATGAAAACAATAAAGCCAGAATGGCAAAGGAATAAACCAGAACAACAAGTGAGCAAGAATTTGTCGATCCCCTGATGCTCGAAACAAACACAAGACCATAAATCTTCAAAAAAGAAACAAGGGCTCAAACATTCACTACATCGAGAACAATGGTAAAAGGTGCGGCCACTATTTATATTGGTATGAAAAGCATTCAAAAGGCTATGTAATGGAGGATCCAAAGCTTTTCTTTTAATTTTGCCCCATTAAAGGGTAATGGAGGTTTTAATTTTCTTTTAATTTTGACCCATTAAACGTTAATACAACCTTTTTAAAACCGGAAAGTCGTTCATGTAACTTTTTTGAAACTCCTTTTCGTACTTATGCTTTTATAAAATTAATTAATAGAAATTTTAATATTGTTTTAATATTTTTTTTCAATAATATCTGTAAATCTCTATAGAAGAGAAATAACCATCAAACAACTATTATCTTGTTGTATAAGTAAATATATTATGATTGTCCAATTCAATTACAAAGACTATGCTTGCTTATAGAAGTCGTGGAGCATCGTTAATTACCTATAGAAAGCAATGGATTTAAATTTTCAGATACCTTTAACTCGCATGACTATTTGAGCTACTTTAACTGGCATGACTACTTGAGCATGATTCTGATTGAAATCACATTTTTATAATAATAGTGATATTTACAAGTCATTTTGAATATGTTTTTAAGACCAACAATTAAATATTTATTACTCTTTTAGTTAGCTTAGTTATATATTTATTAATTTTTTTAGTTGGCATGGTTTAAGTGTTTAATGTTGCACAATAAAATGGTAAAATTTTATACATCATGTTATTTTAATTAAATAAGTTTTACCTAGCAACAAACATTTATTACTAAATGTGTTATGCAAATAATGTTAGTCTGTTAGAATGGTAGGTAATCTAAACTTTGTAGTAAAAGTATTTAAAATCTACTGGAGACCCAAATTAACTATCATGATTTATTATCATTTTTTTAAGAGAACAAAAGATTTTGGTCTATTGAATGCAAAGGCAATGAATGCATTCTTTGCCTAGAGAGGTTTAAGGTTGAGTGAACTCAAAATAGCAAAAAAAGTTGAATATAATTTTTAGGAATGAAGTTATTCTTTTCTTTATTTTTTTATTAAGGGTTGCGGGTTTGTGTGGGTGTGGACTTAAGTGGCATGGTTAATTTGTTCCCCGGCGAGTGCTCTAGAAAATTGGAACACATAGTGGGAAACCATTTAAATTCAATATGACCATTAAATGACTATATAGATATCATAAAATATAAATTGCCTACTAGAAACTTCTTGCAATTAAAATTTGCAATGAAATGACCCGTTAAAATTCCCTAGCGGAAAAGCCAAAAAAATAATAATAATAATAATCATAAAAACTACTTGGACTTGTAAGTCACTATTTATTCATTCCACCAACAATATAGAAAGGGAAAAATAATGCTTTTTGATTTAGACATATCAAAATAAAATTGGGTATGAGCAAGAATTAATAGATAATTTGGAAGCTTTCTTTAGTCAAGTTGTAGTTGGTTTCGATGATCAAGTTTTTGAATAATAACGAAAATAATAATATACTTAAAGTAGAGCCTTGTGGATTCCTAAAGAAGATGAAAACACTAAGTGGAGACCGGTTGAAGGGAGGAGAAAACATATCCAAAGCTCTTAGAGGGAAGGCATGTCATACACTGTTGCGTGCCTGTTGAGGGCCTCTTGCCTGCTGGTTGGTTCTCCTATGGCATGCCAAGGGTAGGACCATACCAACATCTATGTCATGACTAACCACCTCACCATAAAATACCTTGTACTGACAACATTGAAGTCAGACTGGGCAGCCTGAGTGGAGGACGATCTCCCATACTATCCCATTTTCTTGTGGAATGTGGCAAAGAAAGAAAGGAGTTTGTGAACCAAAACTGTCAGAGGTGAAAAGGGAGAGAGTATTTTGGCAGTTTCGTGGAGAGGGAGGACAATCAAAGTGCGCAAAATAGACACAAGATGATAGGCTCACATGCTTACTATGCAGAGAACACACGAAGCACCAAAAATCTATGAAACAAGGGATTTTTGGCTGAAGACACAAGAGATGAACTCTATTTTTCAGCTACCAATGTGAAGGAAATAGGAGCGAATATGGTGCAAATTTAACACTCGAGACGATTCTTTAGTTTGTACATCCCCTTCCTAAGGAGGATCTCACCTGTTTGCTGCAAATTCTGAGAAAGTGATGCATCGACCTGATATCCCTCATCACAAATTCTAATGCTATATCTGAAATACAACATGCAATCAATCTCTCTACACCTATTCG